>PVLA01009232.1:0-78498 GCA_004027455.1 Hydrochoerus hydrochaeris
CAAAGTCAGCCTCTGCTGGAAACACCTCCTCAGGGCTTTAGGATGTACCAGGTATCTGAGTCCTGCTCTACCCAGGCAAGCTGACACATAAAGATTAACCATGTAGATTTATGTGTAGGAGCAAAATTTGGACACAGACATCTGCAGAGGAAATTAAGCTGTAAGAAGAGAGGGGCCGAACCTGGAGGGATGGGCCCACAACCAAGGCACACCTGGAGCCCCAAAGATGGCAGAGGCAGGAAGGTCTCCCTGACCTTGTGGAGAAAACAAACCCAGGGGAAAATGTTGAACTTGAACTTCTGCTTCCTAGGTCTCTGAGAAGATATTTTAGAGGTTCTTGCCTTTTGCTTCATTTGTTAATTTTTTTTCTTTCATGCCACCTAATCTGCAATAATTTCTTACAACATGTCTGAGAAATTAATACCCATGTTTTTATTTAGAGAAAAAAAGCAAAACGGAAAAAAAGGGTAGAAATAATTGCCCATTTTTATAGGACTTGGCACCTATGTAAGAAAGAGTAATTGTGAATCTAACAAATGTGTTTTTTCATGATATAACATTCATGTAAGTTTTAAACCATGCATTCCAGTTGCTGAGAACTTTTTAATAGTTCATCTTTTCTGTGAGTTTTGTGATCATTCAAATTCACATGTAATAAATCCCTCTAGGAAAAACACAGGACATAATGAATCTCAAGATCTGTGGATGTGATGGGAGAATTGTGACTCTTCTCCAAAGCTTTTAGGGTCTAAAACTCAGGAAGAAATTATTGAAAGTGACTTTGAAACCAATTAAACAGGAAGGGAAGAGATTCTTGAATTTCGGGCTGTGGAGGAATCATTTGTATACTTTATATAATGCCATTTAAATTTTGAAAATGTAAACACACAGAATATATACTTTCCCAGTGATTCAGATTTCAGCAAGTCTGACCTGGGTCCTAGACATCTACATGAGAGGGAAAAGGTCAAAGAGAATAAAGTCGTGGAAGTGTCCTGTGTTGGAATCTCACTTCTGACATTTTCCTTTAGGGCTCATTGGAAAGTGAACCAAATTCTCAGTTTTTCAGTTTCTTCCCCAAACAATGGAGGCAAAGTTAATATCAACACTGTGCACTGAGAAACCCCCAAAGTTTAAAAACATGTATACTATTAATATCTGAGTACACTGTGTGTGCACATCTGAGTAAGCTGTATTTTTTTACATAATATCTAAGTACACTATTATAATATCAAATATAGATGAAACCTTTTAAATTTTATTTTAAAGAGGGAAAAACTAAACAGAACAAAACAGATCATAAGATAACAATGTAAGAGACACAGATTTCAGAGCAAGACAACAGGAGCTCTTCTGTCTATCATATTGTCTATTGTTTTCTTCCAAATAATCGTCCATATGTTTGCATACAATGAATCCATACAAAACAAAATAGTATAAAACTGATCAGAACAGGATGATGAAGGCATTTTAGGTCTTCAAGACCAGACAATAGGGAAGTCAACAATGGCTATCATAATGTCTCTCATTCTCTTCACAATAGCTGTCCATACCTTCGTGTATGTTGAAATTAAACAAAACAAAATAGAGTAAAATCACTCGGAATAAAGAATAACAGTATTGCTGGATTTCACATCATGACGCTATAGAATTAGCATTGGGTACCTGAGTGTCTCTTTTGCTTCAAAGTAGCTGTTAATTTCATCATGCATTATATAGTTGATTCTCATAAACTTTTTAGAAGTACTATGCATTCATGAGTCTCTACATGTACACCTATCATTTCTGTATAATAGTGAATAAGATTTTTTTTTTGTACCGGGGATCGAACTCATGACCTTGCATTTGCCACACAGGCACTTAGGCCACTGAGCTAAAGCCCCAGCACTTAAAGCCTTTTATTGTACTCTAAAAAATGCATTACTAGATGATTTGGTGTTTATACGAACATCATCAAATAGACTTGCACTGATCAGTTTTCTTTGTGCCAGGGAAAAATACCCATCAGTAGCAGCTGAAAAGATAAGGGATTTAATTTAGCTCATGCGTCAGTGGTTTCAATCCATGGTCAGCTGTCTCCAAGGCAGACACATCATAGTGGAACGTTGTGGTGGAGGAGAGAGTCAGGAAGCTGAGACTGAAGGCAAGATCTAGAAATGAAAGGGAGAGATGTCCTCCAAAGCTCTGCCCCCAGAGAACCTCCTCAATCAGCTGGAACCAATCTCCTAACTGCACACATAGCAGTTAACATCAGCGGTTTAACCCACCTTGAATATAGCTGCAAGCAATGTCATCACATCTTCTGAAGTGTCTTAATCTGCACAAGTTGAACCATCAGTTTTAACTGGCCCAGTATTTACCAGGAACTAAGTTAGTTATGAACTCACTAACACGTGTGATTTCATGGAAACAATGCCATATGTGTGATCTGTTGTTGATTCTATAACATATGAGATACACTAATTAATTTCAGCATAACACTTATGTGATTGGTATTCATTCATATACCACGTATATGCTAGCATATATACTATGCAATATATATGTTTATGTTTAAAATAAGTAAAATAAATAAAAATAGCTAAGCTTTAAAGCTTTATATATTTTATACATGTGCATGCATATCTGCAAAATTATATATACAGATAAGCATTTATGACATATAATCCTTATTTAAACATATATAATGTAAGACCGAGAATATAGAAGCAAAGAGCCTGCAGGCAAATGCAAGATCCTCAGCTCAATTTCTGGTACCAAAAAAAAAAAAATAGAAAACAGAAAAAAAGAAAAAAAGCATATGTAATATGTGTACCTTTTACGTTACTTGGCACAATTGTCTAAGTCATACTCAATTTGGTATAAGCAGCATTTCAGAAGTTCATTTCAGCACTATTCTTTAAAGATAATCACACTAAAAATTTACTGTGAGTTCCTAATTTTTAAAAAATGAGATTTTCAGTTTACATTTTTCTCCTATTTTTGTATTTCCCTAAACATGCAACATTTGGTATAGGTTATTATCTATGCTTCATATTTCTATTATTTAATAGATGAATAACTAGATGTGTGTAATGCATATTAAATACATTCCTCATGGGGAGATTGGTACATGCACATAAATATCTTTCTATATTTTACCTTCTTTTGTTTTTGCTTTTGTTTTAGGGGATTGAACTCAGTACCTCTCACATACCAGGCAAGGGCTTGTGCCGCTGAACTAAATCCCCAGCTTTTTATTATTTTGTGAAGGATAAAACCCCTCACAGTGCTGATGATGACACATTTGGTCATATAAGATAAAGCAGTGATTCTTTGTTAATCTATGCCATTTGAATGCTAAGAATCTTTTTTTAGAAAAAGAAAAATTAGTGTGTGTGTGTCTGTGTGTGTGCATGTGTCTCTGTGTGTGTGTCTGTATCTGCGTGTGTGTCTGTGTGTGCGTGTGTGTCTGTGTATGTCTGTATCTGCATGCGTGTTTGTGTGTGTGTGTGTGCGTGCGTGTGTGCATTCAGGAACCGAGACCACAGAGGACAGTGCGTATTTAATACATCATCATTCCCTTTAAAATGCCTTTTCTGCAGCTCTGTCTTTTCTGAGGCACATTTTCCAGAGGTCCTGAATCATTCCGTGCTCGGCATATCAGCCCCTTGCCCTTTTCCTACCCAGTGCATACATCTCAAAGACACTCAATCACTTTGCAATTAGAAACCATCCATCAGAACTGCAAAAGTTCCTAGATATTTAATAATTGCCCAGCACCCCGCAGCCAGCCGCAGAGAGAAGACATCACTCCAAACTGAGCCTGCATCCTGGCTCCCGGTAGAGGGATACCTTGGAGTGTGAATAATGATGTCTCGCTTAATAACAGAGATCCAAACACGCTTTGTCTTCATCAAGGCTGTAATTAGAGTGGAGCAGGTGGCCCAGGCACTGTGCTGCCCGAGGGCGGGCGCGTCGAGGAGTGAGCTATAGCCTCAGAGATGTGCAGGCTGCAATGATGCTCTCGGGTGCAACTGCGAGAGAATCCGTCTTACCACTGTGTGGCCCTCGTTACCAAAGACGCAGGCACAAATCTGCCTTTCTCTTGGCTTCTGGAGAAAATTCCTGACAGGATAGAGAGTCTGTGGAGGGAAAAAAGCAAACATCTTGCTACATACCTAACCCTTCGACTCACACAGAAATTAGGAGGGTTCCCCAGCCCATTTTTCCTCTACCTTTCTCATTTTACTTTGTTTATTTCAATGCCCAGGAAACCCAGTTCCCAGTATCAAGGGCACAAATTTATGACTTGAAAACCCAGCTGGATTTTGCTATCTGTGTGCTGTGTGTGTGTGTGTCTCCACTGTCTTGGGTTATCTCTGCAGTGTTTCAGTCTCAGGTAATAGAGACTGCAAAATTCACCCCCCTCCCCTCATCCTTTAAATCCGCCTCCTATTTAAAAGACAAGAAAATGATCCAAAATGAGGCTCAGTGTGGTGGTGCACACCTGTCATTCCAGCCCTCTGGGAGGCTGAGGCAGGAGGATCACAAGCTCAAATCCAACCTGTGTAATGTAACAATTTACAGAGACTCTGTCTCAAAATACAAAGTTAAAAGAAAACGAGGAGAGGGGTGTGCTGCAGGTGTATTCAGAGTGAAAAGCCATGTTCAATCCCTAGCAGTGTAAAAAAATAAAAGGAAATCACACTGCACCCTGGTCAGATTCACATGTGCTATGGAGGTTGTAAAAACTGACCACAAACCCACACGGCTTAAAAACAATCGAAGTTTATCCCAGTGTCACTTCTGGAGGTCACAAGTCTGCCCCAGGTCTCACTGGGCTAAACGCAAATTGTCAAGAAGGGTACATTCTCTCTGGGGTGCTAGGGTAGGACTTTTCCTGCCTCTTCCTCTAACTGGTGGCTGCCTGCTTCCCTAAGGCATTTGACAGGACTCCTCTGGTGTATGACTCTCTTTCTCTGGCTGTGAATTCCTGCCTCCCTTTTTATGAGGATCAGAGTAACAACAAGAAGCCCTCCACAATCGTGTGATCATCCCAGGAGATCCCCCCACCCACGAGCCTGGCCTGCATCACAGTGCTAACATCCCTCTGTCCTGGAAGCCAGCGTATTCACAGATGTTGGAGGGTAGCATGTGGACATCCTCTGGCATTTCTATTTTGCCTTGTACATTCATTCCAGTCTAATCGAACTGGCAAAGAGAAGGAGGCTGAATTGAAACACTTAATTACAGCCACTGTGGTGAACGCCTTGTAATCCTAACTCCTCGGATGGCTGAGGCAGGAGGGTCACAATCTAAGTGTTAGCCTGGGAAACTTACCGAGACTCCACCTCCAAATAAAATTAACAAAAGCCTGGGGATGATCCTGAGGAGTACAGAATCCCTGAGTTTGATCTCTTCAGCCACCAAAGAAACAATGCAAGACAAAGAAAACATAGGTCAGGTTTCTCAATTCCCTTGGTTAGAGAGATTTACTGTCAGGAATGCAGTTCTGAGAACTAATACCAAGCAAGATTTGCAGATACTGGGGATACTGCACAGATACTGGGAAGTGACCTTTATTTCAATTTAAAATGGTGTATAAATGAATTAAGAAAAGATGGACAGAATCATAGGAAGCAAAGCTGAAGGGGTGATTGTCTTTGTAATTGATCATTCAGCAATATTGGCAGGGGAAACTGATAATATCATACTTATTATACGTAATCAGGAGCCTGCAGCACAATTTATTTATAAATATTTTCCAAAATACCTATGGCTTTTGGAAAGATTAAAGTAATATTTATCATAGCCAAAGCACAATTTTACCATGACAAAAGGAAAAAGGGGATTCAAGTGAGGTTTCAAAGCTCATAACTCTATGGTTAAGACTGCCACACCCTCAGAGTTTCCATACGTTTATTAATAGATCGTTTTCCTGTGTGTTGAATCATTTTAGCTCTAGTGGAGAAAGAGATTTCACTAAAATAGCTGTGAAATCAAAAGTGTTTTTCTCAAGAGTCTAGATGTATTCATTCTTCATGAGTGCCTACTAGAGGTGTAGTAATTGTCCCTATATGAGAGGAACTTCACCTAAAGACAGAAAACACAGACAAAATAAGATGTATTTGCTCCCAGGTGTAATAAACGTCTACCCAGTGTCTGGAGAGACATCAAAATGAGCTTTCCTGGAGGTATTTCCTAGTGTGTATCAGGGTCTCAGAATTCATAGTGAAGCGTGGCTTGTAAGCCAAGGTATAACCATAGAGGATTCAGAGGAAAAAATGGTCTTTTGGTTTATATGTAGAAGATAGATGTCTTAGATACTTGAAATCCGATCATAGAACAAACTGTACTAGGTTCCTGTGGCTGCTATAACAAAATATCACAGATTGTATGGCTTTAAAAAAAAACAAAACAGAAATTTATCCTCCTCAGGTCCTGGGGAACAGATTGGCAAAGTCCAAGAAGAAGCAAATCCTTCTCAAATTATGAAGACTCCAAGGGAGATATTCCTGCCTCTTCCATCTCTAGGACCTCCAGGTGGCCCTGGGCTGTGGTCCCATCACTCCAGTCTCTTTCTCCATCTTTATGTGGCTTCTCCTTTATGTCTGTCTCCACCTTTTACTCCTGTAAAAACACTGACATTGGATTTAGTGATGGAGTTTAAAGAAAATTTTTTTACGCAGGTATCATTGGTTACCTGGTTTTCCTAGCTGTGGGTGGCAGTGTCAAATGGTTTAGACTTCGTGTGTTACAGGCATGAAAGCCACCTCAGTCTGTTTTAGTTGGTGTTTAATCACTGCAACAAAAAATACCTGGAATCCACAATTTGAAGGAAGAGTGATTTATTTCAGTGCATTGTTTTCCGAGGGTTCAGTCCATGGTGGGCTGGCTCCGAGAGAGAAGCATCATGGAGGAAAGACAGGGTGTAGGAAAGGTGTGCAAGTCACAGAGAGCAGGAAGCAGAGACAGTGAGGGGAAAAAAATCTAGACACCAAGGGGCTAGGAACATTTGTGGTCTCCAGTTTTACTCTTCCGTGAATCATTTCCTCCAACTCTTCTCTACCTCTTAATCTTTTCTTAAGCTATGCACTCACCAGTGAGTTAAGCCACAGAAGACTGAGGAGGTTTCTGCTGTCTGAATCCAACCATGGCTGTAGAGGTCTCCTAATCCAGTCAGATTGCCTGTTAACATGAGCACGCACAATACTCCTGCCCCACAACTACCCTCAGCAGGGTCACATAAACCACACGGCTCACTCCAGACTTGCTAAGCCAGCTCCGAGCACTCTTATCCTTGTATTCAACTTCACTCCCCAAACATTGGCCCTAGCCTCCCCTTCAGTGTCTCCATGGTGACCAGTAGGCAACAATGGTACCTCACACGCGAACGCGTGAGACTCTGACCACCATCCTCGGCACTGAAAAAAAGAGAAATAAAGGAGATAATTCTTTGGAAGTTTCTAGAATATGAAGATGGTTACACTACTGTTGAAATGGAGAAAATGAACTGATGTCTGTTTCCTCATCTTCTTTTGGGAGTCAGTGACTCCAACGCCTAAGACTCCCTTAGGAACAGGGGACCCCCCACATCCAACCGCATACGTTAAGAGGGGCGGTCACTCAGGGTGTTAGGTCCTGCTGTGTCTGGGGTCTGGAATGTCTCATGTTGCCGGCCAGCATGGGGCCTTTGGAAGCTGATGATCATGACTGCACAGACCTCTTTAATGTATCTCCTCTCCTCTCTATCCCCTCTCCTCTCCACTCCTCTCCTCTCCTCTCCTCTCCTCTCCCCTCTCATTTCTTTTCACTTCCTTTTCTTCTTTTTCCCCCTCCTCCTTCTCTTTTCCTCCCCCATTCCTCCAGTTCCTCCTGCTCCTTCTTCCTCCCCTTCCTCAGGGTCCTTCTCCTATCCCTCCTTCTCCTTCTCCTTCTTTCTCTTCTTTTTCTTCTCCTTTCTTCTTCTCCTATCTTCTTCTTCCCCTCATCTCCCTTCCTTTATCCTTCCCCTCCTCCTTCTTTCTTCTTTCTCCTTCTCCATTCTCTTTTTCTTCTTCCTCTTCTTTCCCCTTCCTACTTTTTCTTCTTGTTCTTCTCCTCCTCTACCTACTTTTCTTCTCCTTCTTCTTCTTTCCTCCTTCCCTTTTCATTCTTCTTCCCTGCATCTTTCTCTTTCTCTTTCTTTCTGTTTTCTTCTTTCTTTCTCTATTCCTTTTTCTTTCTTTCCTTCCTCCTCCTTCCTCCCCATACTCAGCCTACTTCTTAGTTGTCATCTTCTTTCTTCTCTCCCTCTCCTTCTCCCTCTCTTTCTCTCCCTCTCTCATGTCTACCACAGCATGAAAGCTTCTGCCCAGTGACAGGCTTCCCTCCTTCCTGAATGTTCTTCTCACTATCAGCCCCAAAATCAGGAAGGCTAAGACAAAGCCACAATGGTGTGAGTCTGTGACACAAAATAAATCTTTCCTTCTTTAGCCTGACTTTTTTGGGGTTTTTTCTCACTATGGTGAAAGGTTAACTAATGCATCTCCTGTGTCTGCTATAATCCATTACATGAGCTTGTTCTACCCAAGTCACATGTGTGCATTATCACATTATTCTGAAGGTCGAAAATCAGAGATGGGTTTCACGGGAGCACAAATAATCTACAAATCCCATCACCTCATTTTCTTTCTTCCACATCTCTTCTGTCACCCACGTCCCTCACACCAATGAGGAAATGTGTCATTCAAATATCCCTATTTCATGATACTCTCACTGTATTATTGCAGCATTCGATTCCCTTCCACCATGGAAATCAGTGCTTTGCACTGATAGTGTCTTGGTTTTAGAACACAAGGCCTTTTGGCTTCCATTACATCACCTAGCATACGTGGAGCAATGGATACACTTACAAGAAATGCGAAAGAGTCCCAGGAGTCCCCACTCATGGAGATCTTCTCCTGCTGAGAAAAGGAGAGAGAAAGGAAGAAAAGGGAGAATCCCAGGGAGGAGTGTGTACTGGGCTAGTGACTATCTCTGCTTCATGGAGTCTACTGTGAAGAGAATCTCCACAGGCAGAGAACTTTCCAAAAAGAACAAGGAAAAACCCTCAAATCCTATTCCCCTTCACCCTCCACATTGCTTTGCACATAGGACTCATGGTTGTGCAAATCCAAGAAAAAGGCAGAGAGAGCCCAGAAGGCTGTTGGTGCGATCCATGGAGGTCCTCATCCTGGACAGGGAGCCTAGGAGATGGAGAAGAATAAAAAAAAGATCTTCAAATATAAAGGAAGCTTCCCAGCATCATCAAGTCCCTCCTTTCCTTTCAATAACCACCATCTTGCCCCTCCCAGGACAGGATTTTGTCTCCATTGCTGTATCACTGGCCACATGCCTGAGGGTAGAGGACTCTCTTCACACTCTGCCTCTTCACCGCCACCCTGTGCTTGACTCAAAACCTCAAAGAGTTGGAGAGAAACAGTTGGCGTCATCCGCAGCAGCTCAAAGTTGGGCATATGTCTTCCTCAAAAGTTCCCATGTTAAAATCCTCACTGCCAAAGAAAGAAGTGTCCCTCCCCCCAAATTCTTAGGCTGAATATTCACCCACAAACGGTGGTGTTAGGAGGGGAGGAGCTGTTGGGAGAGGTAAGGATGTGAGCGTGGAGCCTCATAAATAGAGTTAATGTCCCTAGTAAGAGACCCCAGGATCTCCCTGTCTCTTCCACTATGTCAGGAAACAGTAGAAGCCGCCACCCGTCAGGCACGAAGCAGCCTCCAGCAGACACATGATCTACCTCATCCTCCATCTGCCTTGATCTTCTAGTCTCAGACACTGGTCATAAGCAACCCATATTTATTATTTACAAGCCACCTGGGCTGTAGGTGGAATGGCCTAAGATAGCTAGGTACCAGATCCTCTTCACAGAACCTCGGTGGCATTTGTCCTTATGCTGCAGATGTTTATATTCCAAATGTCTAAGCCTCCTCCTCAACCGGAGGATGAGAGCAAATTCCAAAGGCATGTAGTTTATTCTTATTGCTTCGTAAGAAGGCTCCATGGTGCATAGCTGCCTGGTCCGTGCTGTGTAGAGATGTTTGCTTATTTTTATGCAAGCTCAGGGTCTGCACTGCAGCAGGGAGAGAGGCTGGTGTTAAGAAAGGGCAACCTCGCTACTTCTACTGCAGCGGCTGCCTCATAAACCTTGCAGGTGCGCCGGGCCCTTGGCGATGCCACAAGCTGCTTGCTACAGCGAGGTGAGAAAGAATTGCAACGCTTTGCAGTTTAAATGAAACATTGATTACGCTGTTCTTTAATGCATCTTGGTTGGGAAAGCAGGTATGTTGGAGTCAATCTGAAAACTAAACTAAACATCTCTCCTCTCAAGGCTCAAAAGGGATAGATAGAAAGTCAAACCAGGGAAGATGGGGATCAGCAAGCAGGAAAACTGGAATCCAGTACTCTGCCTTTCCTTTCTGGAATACATTCTGGTGAGTGCGGTGACGGTCACAGAACATGAAACCGAACCATTAGTGGATCTGGAGTGGCATGAAAACCATTCACAGGGTGGTGTGGGTATCACCACCTCCTGGTTCTGAGAAATAACAGCACACTCGTTAAGTGGTCACTCGGTTTATTGCTTCCTGCACCCACTATGGAAAGAGAGAGACAGACAGAGAGACAGCGAGATAGAGATGGAGACAGAGAGATAGGCCGAGACAAAAAGACACACAGAGAGACAGACAGAGACAGAGAGACAGAGACACACTGAGAGAGAGACAGAATAAGAGATTATGCTGTAACTATGACCCACAAAAAAAGAATCATTACAATGATCTTGTTCTATCTTCAAATGCGTCACCCTGGAAACAATTAGCACCATTCCTGTTTTTAATTGTGTTTATTTTAACTACACGTTCAACTGACAAATGATAATTATTTCTATTACACTGTAGAAGCTGATGGCTTTCCCCTGTGTGTGCAGCAACCAGAGGTTCAGTCCAATTAGAACGCCCGTCACTCCACATACTTAATACCCACTCTCTCAGTGCTCCTGAAACACGTGTTTTTATTAACTAGACATACCAGGCTGTGCAGCAGATTCTGTGTATTTATTCCCTGCTTTCTGGCTGAGACTTTGTATGTTCATCCCCATCTTTGAGCCTCCATAAGCCCCTCTCTACTCCCTGCTTCTATGAATTGGTCTTTTTTCTAGTTGTTCCATATAACAGGTATTTGCTTTTTTTGTAAGTGGCTTGTTTTAATTGCATAATGTCATTGTGTTACAAATGACAGGGTGGAATTTGACTGACTGATTGATTGACTGAGATGTAAACCCAGAGCCTCACAATGATCCATAACTCTTCTAATATATATATATATATATATATATATATATATATATATATTTTTTTTTTTTTTTTTCAATTTTGAGAGAGGTTCTCTCCAAGTCACCAGACTGGGCTCAAATTTGTCATCTTCCTACTTTACCCTCTCAGAGTTTTGGGAATACAATTATGTGCTGGCACTCTCTTTTTTTTTTTTAAGGCTAACTAGTAGCAATATTCACATTATCCAAGCCACGGAAGGAAAGAAATCACTGTTGTTTAATTACACTTGCCTGTGTGAAAGGAAACTGGGATAAATAAATAAAAGGGAAAGACATAAATTTCTTTAATGCTTGTTTTCAAGAATTTTTGAAATGTTATGGATGCTACCTAGCATAAGCAGAAGAAAATAAGAAAGCAAGAAAACCAGAAAAGCAAAGAGAAATTTAAGAAAGAATTAAAAAAAAAGCAAGGAAAAAGAATGGAGTGAGGAAGGATGAATTGATGAATGGAAGGAAGGAATGGAGGCAAGAAGATTAGGGTTTTAAGGTCCATAAAAATTTCTACAGATGATTGACACTTATCCTCTTTATGACGGAATACTATTCCATCAAAACAGAAGGACATGTGTAAACTTTGAAACGCTTGATTGGACTTTGTAGCATGTACATTTGTGTTTCTTTTTCTTGGGTCCTTCAAATTTTTTTTTTTTTATCAGTACCAGGGATTAAACTCATGACCGTGGTCTTGCTAGGCAGGTATTTATGCCACTGAGCTAAATCCCCAGCCCGTGTTTCTTTTTCTTTACCCAGAGCCATTTGGACTATCCAATATCCAGGGTAGAGAGTGTTACTGGCTGTCAAGATGCCATTCTTATGTCCCATCACAGATAACACTCAATCCATTTTCAGGATTCTGTCAAGAGAGTGAGGGATTGCAAATGTAAATTGAAGGGTAGCCCTTATTACCTCAGTATCTATAAGGTTTCCAGCATAAGAGTTTATCACACTCAGAAATTTGCCTTAGGACAATTTTGGAGTTGGGGAAAGAACCTTGCCTAACTTCTGTCTTTGGTGATGTGAGCATGGGGCTAAAATATTCAAAACCAAGATTTAATTCCATCTAATTTTTATGTTGGTGCATGAAAGCGACCAACAGATGCTTAGTAGATTTTGTAGGTGAACACTTCAATGCGGAATGCAGCGAGCAATCCATGCAAAAGCCATGGGTAGAGATTCCGCACTATTTTTACTTTCCTGGATTTTCCTCGTTAGCGCTGTGATGCTAACGAGTGTGGTGAACGAGGGGTAATTAAAGTATGGATTGGAGCCATTGCAGAGATGCTATAAATTTCTTCTATGTTCCCAATTCTCCCGTTCTTCCTCGTTTCTCCTGGGTAGAGCTGCTTAGATAAAGACACTAATTGAAAACTGTGATTAAGAGGTCTGACGCCCCGAGTGATGGACCGGCAGAGATAAATCACTTGGTATTTTCACATCTCACACTTTAATTTTTTATCTCCACACTGCCCTTCTGATCCTACCACATGGAACTTCTTTGAAGTTCTTCCTGTGCTTTTTCATGCATTCAAAGTAGAAGCGTAGCTAAGACTAGGTGTTTTTCAAACCTCTGTGCAAAAAGGAAAAAGATCTCACGAAAATGGCACAAAATATGTTTTTATCTACTCAAAGTGTATCATGCTGTGTCTGAGTCTCTGATATTAACTTTCGCACTTCCCATGAATGTGATTTGTAAAAATCCTATATTTCATGAATGTGAGATTTTTCAACATTTTGGGAGCTGGATTAAAACCATTTTAAAAGCCCTGGACTTTTTAATTTTGTCATAGAATCATAGAATTAGGTCATTAATACTGATATTACCTGATAATGTGTTGGTAGCAATTAAAGATAACCATGACAATGAATTCTGATAGACTGAGGAGATAATGAATTCTTTTGAAGGCCACATGGAAGTAAGAATTATGTGGAATTTTCTAAGTGAGAGTCATGCTTCGCACAAAAGTTTATAATGAACTTTCATCAAGGAGGTCAGTTTGTGAATATGTCTCTGGGACAACTTCCCTGATTTGACCCAAAACAAGTGGTGATTTGAGCTTCTAAACACTGCTGTAAAAATCTAGTGATATTCAAACATAATGTTACACACAAATCTGGCTTACCAGTTAAGAAATCTTATGTTCTGTAAAACCAAAGAAGCTTATAAATTTCTTTACCAATTCCTTTGCAAACCAGAGCTTGGGAATGCATTAAAAAGATGTGTATCTCAAAGCATTAAAAAGATGTGTATTTCCTATATCAAGCGATGACCAGAAGTTGGAGGTTTTCGATATAACAGACACTTGTACAAGGGCTGAGCAGAAAATCTCATGTGAATTTAAATTTTAAAAACGAAAATTTTCATGGCAAAGGCTCATGGCCAGTGACCCCCTCAAAGCATTGCTTCTCACTTCAAACACTTTCATAGCATGATTCTTCATGCTTTCTGGTGTAATACTGGAAGTCCACTTTCAACGGCATCTTTACAAATTATAATAAAAAATAAGATGAATGCCCAGTCCTGGCCCATGGAAAGGCAGATTCATAAAAAACATGACAGTGTGTTTTATTCTAACACATTCTCTCTCATTCTGGCATGATGTGATTCTGAGTATCTCTCAAAGCCAAAATGGGCATGAAAGTCAGGAACTCAAGGTGACCATAGGAGCTCAAAGACACTCACTTAAAAGCACTTGCAGAGCTGCTTCAGAAAGCACTAAGAACCATGGTGTAGGTGTGTTTAAAACAAGGGGGAGAATTTTAAGGGTGACTCACACCGATGCGTCTTTGAGTGCAATCATTTTTATTTAAAAAGTTAAACATCATATTCATCGATCATGGTCTATATTTCTTTTCTCACCACTATTGCATAGTAAGGCAACTATGCTGTGAAATCCTTCTATTTTCCTCAGTCTCTATGCTCAAGGTCTCCCTGGAAGTCCCAGATGAGCTGAGATGCTTCTCCCCTTCCTCCAGCCCACACTCCTTGTGCCATAAAGCAGCACCTTTGTGAACCTTAGTTCCTTGAAGACACAAAGATCACCTAGCATCTTGACTCCTGCAGTTGATTCTCTTTGCTACCAAGGAAATCATCCAAGTTCAAGGTTACTTCTTCAGTTCAGCACGTCTGCCTTACTCCGGAAGGAACTCGTGAGCAGCTCCCACACCCATCAAAGGACAGAAGCGGACACCTGGAAGATATTAACTCACTTCTTTTGGCTAAATGGCAAAACCCACTTGGTATATCTCCTCGCCTTTGTCTCCTGGAACTTTTAGAAATAAAGTCATAGGATACGGATACCAAGGACACCATGATACAGTTTTAGGGATGCACATGCTCCACAACTGTGAACTACAACACTCACATGAGACCCCTGTGCTTTTTCTAAGATGAATGAAAAATCAGCAATATCTTCTGTGTGTTTCTCCTCACTTCCTCCTCTTCAAGCATTCCAGGAAGATATTCTCAGGCGTCTTGCATTTGTGCCATAAAGTAGCACCCCTCAGTTCCACGGAGTCATTGTTAGGTAGATTAGCAGCTCAAAGTTTCTAATCTTAAGCACGAAGCACATTGGGAGCATAAGACGCAGAAATGTCATGTGTGCTCACTTTTGTTTTTCTTTCTTGATCTTTCTTTCTTTCTTTCTTTCTCTTTCTTTCTTTCGCTTTCTCTTTCTCTTTCTCTCTCTCCCTGTTTCCTTCCTTCCTTGCTTGCTTTTTCTCCCTTTCTCTCTTTCTTCCTTCTTTCTTTCTTTCTTTCTTTCTTTCTTTCTCTCTCTCTCTTCTTTCTCTCTCTTTCTTTCTTTCTTTCTTTCTTTCTTTCTTTCTTTCTTTCTTTCTTTCTTTCTTTCTTTCTTGTCCCTGGACATTGAACTCGGGGGTCTTTACACTCAAACACATTCTCAGCCTTCTTTGCCACCAGTATCTCACTATACTACCCAATTGCTTAAGCAGGCCCCAGACTTGTGATCCTCCTGCCTCAGCCTCCCAGAGTCATGAGACAACAGACACATCCAGCCACGACAAACAGACACAAACATTTTATCTAGATGTATGTGTCACATTTTGTGATTTACTATATCATGTATTAGGTGAATAATCACTGAGAAAAGCTTTTCTTTCTGAAATACCATGACCCTTAGATTTCGGTGGGTATTAGTATATATTAGTAGGTCAGTATTTTTACTGTTTTTAACTGACAGGTGATAATAGAGTATAATATAGCAATGTATGCATTGTTAATGATCGATATATATATATATATATATATATATATATATATATATATAGTGGTTTTGTGGTTCTAGGAATTGAACTCGGACCTTGTACTTGCTAGACATTTGCCCACCACTGAGCTACCTCCTCAGCAATGTGGAATATTTAGTTTAATTATCATCTGTAACGTTATTTCTATGTAATGAGAGCACTGAGAAATCTCTCCTTACAGCTATTTAGATTTAAATGATACGATATTTTTTTAAACTGTAATCCTCCTTCTGGGAAATCCTTCCTCTTGCCTAGCTGTGGATTTAACCAACTTTTCCCCATGTTTTGTGTGCCCTTCCCTGTCCCCAAATCTGGGAACCCTCATTTTATTTGCTTTTTGTATGAGCTCCGTTTCTTTAGGTTCCACATTTGAATGGGACCATGAAGTTGTGCCTGATTTATTTCACCTAGCATCATGTCCTTCTGGTCTACCCAAAGAGACCCTAAATAGCAGAATGGTATGCTTCCTGAGGGCCACAGAGTACCCCACAGTGAGTATGGATCACATTTCCTTTGCCTGTTAACCTGTTGATTTACACTTCTCTTGACATCACACTTGGACAACTGTGAATGTTGTTGTCATAAATATGGGAAAGTAAAACAGAAAAAAGTTCAGTAATTTGATCTGAAAGCACTGAAGTTTGGAATCAGAGAAGATAAAATATTCTGCGTATAAAAGCAAACATGGTATTGATTTCTGACATAGAGCCATCAGTGGTGGACCCATAGGAAACATATATTATGCATATTTTGCCCTTAGTACATAATTATGTAATTGCATGGGCCTAGAATCTAGTAAGCTAAGCTCATTTCTCTAAATATGTCACTCACGAACCTTTCAATGTCTGAAGCTAACAGTGCCAGAGGCAAACAGAACTTCCTAACTTTTAGGCTTTCTTTAAAAGCATGTGAGAGGAAATCTATGGGCTGATACGAATGCTCTACAAAGATCTACTCAATGAGTTATTTTACACTTAAACCTAAATTTGATGGTTTCCTTGGTGTTATGGTTATAGTCTGATTTCTCCCCAAAGTCTCATGCAGTCATGGGGGTGGGCTTCTAGAATTCGATGACTCATGGTACAATGCTGGGATTAAGGGTGTGAGTGCTTTACCTTCCCTAGGCTGGGTGTGGCCTACATATAAATCTTTCCAATATGGAGAGCTATGCCTGAAAAAAAAATCCATTAAAATTATTTTCATTTCTTGAAACAACACTGTCATGCCTTAAGCAAAGATTTACCTTACAAAATTAAGTACTCTTCATTCTCTCAATTAAAAAAATGATCATTCCGGCTGTGGTGGCTCACGCCTGTAATCCCAGCACTCGGGAGGCTGAGGCAGGAACATCATTTTGAGTTCGAGACCAGTCGGGGCTACAAAGTGAGCTCAAGGCCTGGCTGAACTGCATAGAGAGACCCTGTCTCAAAAAGACCAAAACAAAAAAGAAAAAGAAAAAGAAAAGAAAAATGATCACAGTGGCATATGCCAAAATAATGGCGAATTTCAAGGTCACTAATTTATAACTTCTTACAGATCTTTCAAGAACATCCCTGGTATTCTTTAGCTGTCAATTTCAGTACATTTAGACATAGAAAAATCTAAAGCACAGAATAGAATCTAAGTGTCTCATTAAAAAATAAAACCCCAATCTAAAAACCAAAGCACTTACATGGTGAGCATTTCTTATCTGAAAATGTAAAATTCAAAATGCTCCAAAATCCCACTTTTTGGGTACAGATTTGCTGCAGCAAGGAGCAGGTTCTACACCATGAATTCTGCAGTGTCTTAAATCATTAAAAAGAGTGCATAAAATTATTTCTAGCCATAGGCGCAAGGTATGTATGGAACATTAATGAATTTTATGCCGAGTCTCATGTTCCATTCCCACAATTTCTTACTATAGACATGTACATACCCACCCCCAAGAAGTCAGAAGTACTTTTGGTCCCAAGATTTTCCACATTGACATCTTATTAAGGGATTGGCAACATTCCCTAAAGGAGATGCAGCTGAGACAGCAGATGATATTTAGCTTTATCCATGGAATTTCTCCTGGCACGAGTATAGGCTGCCTTCCTGGTATGCACACATGCCTAGGGCTGTGTCAGTGGGAGTTGTTTTTATACAACTGATCCTTACATCAAGTTTTGTGAGGGACGCATATTAACACTTATCTTTCTGTATCACATCTTCATTAGTGCTGTTTGAGGGGAACTTTGATCTGGAAACTTACTTGTCACATAAAAATCATGACCCCCTCCTAAGTGGTGACCCTAGGAGTGAAAAAAAAAAAGACCTGCAAAGGTAATCAATTCCTGTTCACCTAGAATGATATCTTCTGCCACAATATTCTTTACAGAACGAAACCATCAAGAATGGAGTGGAGAAAGATAGAGCAGAGAACTAGAAAAAAAATATAGAGAAAGATTCAATGCTGAGGTTGGAAATCTGAAAGAGCTACAAAAGTTGGAATTCTTCGGCTCGCCTGATCATCTATCGTTACTATTATCACTTATTATTCCTGATCAATAAAACCGATTAATCTTACAGCAGGCATATGTCTTTGCGAAACAGATTTGGTCCATCTGTGCATTCTTTATCTTTCACACATTCCTTCCCCTTTTCCAAAGTCAGAAGAATTAAAACCATTAATCCCCAGGTATAATCACACAGGAACAAGATCAAAAAAATCTCAGAAAATAACGCTGACAAGGTTCAGTGACCTCAAATAGCTTTAAGATAAACAACTCTATTCAAGGCTCCCCAGGATTCCGAAGAGTGACTCAGGAAACGGTACCCTCACACCACTTAGGTAAAGCAGAACGCTTCCAGATGAGCTATGTTCTGCGACCTATGACAGACTCGACAGTCGCTTCTTTGAGGTCTGTGTCTGCATCACCAGCTCGCTTGAGGATTCTAGTTATTCCCATTACGTCCATTTCTGAAAGGGCAACATTACTAGCACAGCAGGAAAAGCAAATGCAAGGGAGACAATGATTTATTTGTGTGCATTCGTTTTCCAGAAAGGAGCTCTCTTTGGGACACTTTAAGTTCATCTCCAAGTGAGCTGATCGATTAAGCAAACTCCAGAGGAAACTCATTGTTTCCGTACGGATATATCTATCCAAAGAAATTCTCCTATTATTGCCTGTGGTTTCCTATTCTCAGCGTTTTTTTTTTTCTTTACAAACTTAGAACAAAAAAATCAGAAATTATCTGAACTCAGCAGACTGACACTGTTTTTACCTTTAAGTTGGAAACGTTCCTTATAAAATGCATAGTAATAGCAAAAGGCTTTTCTCCCTGGCATTCCCTTTCTCTTTTTTTCTAATTATTTCAATCGTTTGTGGCAGGAGAGGGAATAAACTGTGAACTTCTACAGGGGCTACTTCCCTCTTTTACTTTTTCTCCATAGATTACAGAAGCCCTCCTACCTGCGTTGAAGGATTTGTGCTCTTTGGGGAAGTCTAAACTGACCTCTTCCTTTCATTCCCAAACACCATCGATCGCTTCATTATTTTTTGTTTGTTTGTTTGTTTGTTTGTTTGGAAGCTTAACTTTTTCCACTTAGATCACTCAGACTTGCATTTCTTATTTTACACCTCATGCCCAAAATCGCTTCACTCTCTTTTAATGGAATTCCAGGTTGGTAAGCTAAATAGATTTACGCCAACTGCAATATTGAATGTCTGAAATTGTTTCATGGGCATTTGTCACTTTGGCATCAGGAGCACATCGTCTTTTATGTCAACAAGTGAAATTTATTATTTACTAAGGAAAGGTCACCTTCATATCTGTGCTGTGCTCACAGCGGAAAATGGGCACCCGGGCATCATCCACATCCATTTTAAACGGTTTCCTCTTGTAACGTGCAGATATTACGGTGATGTTACGCAATTATTACACTCTGAAAGCAAAGGATACAAATTCACATGCTTCTACATCCTGCAAGAAGGAGACACTAATAGGAAACAATATTTAGAAGCCAGGCGGACCAGGAGAAGGTTGACTGTCAGGCAGTGGATAACAGGTATGCAAGCACAGCTTGATAAAATAAACTACTTCTGATGCTCCTTAGTGCAGGAAGCAATTACTGCAACCCACAATATTTTCACAGAATTCCTGAAGACCAAGAAGAAAGGAACTCGAATTCTCCAAACATCAAGCAATGGTAAGGAGAGGAAAAGTCGATAACCCTGATTCTGCCATGGCATCCTTGAGCTGCAATTCCACACGGATCCCCAACCACAGGTCAGATGAATGCCCATTCATGCAAACCATCTCCAAACAGTGAAGAATCTCCATGTGAGGCAGAATGGTGTGAACCAGGGCCACCGGGGTGAGGAGCGAAGCAGGTCTGTGAAACAAATACAGACGCTGCCTACACGGAGGCTTAGTGAGGTGCTGCAGGTGAGGTGCTGACGGATTTGCACCTGCAGGCTGTATCAGAACAGGGACATCACATTTATTTCTGAACCTCTCCAGTGACAACCTCTGAGCAATGACAATGTTACCATTTTGAATCTATGGAAGATAAACTAATGATCTCTTCCTTCCCTCTCCTCTCCTCTCCTTGCCTCCCCTCCTCTTCTGTCCACTTTATCTTTTGCACATAAAATCCCGGTAAGTGTACTCTCCTGGCTGAAAATTTAAACAGGCCCCGAACAAATCCTCTCAGCTCCTTAGACCCAGTATTATAACCTGAATTCCTTAGCTGACTTCTCTCTCCATCATTGCTTTCCATCTCCCACACCCCCTTGGAAAGGCTTTCCTATGAGATGCACTTTGCAAGCATGTTTCACAGTGCACTGCAGGGACACCTCCCTGCGCTGCTAACCAATCCATGTTTTCATGCTTACTTTAGAAGGACACATAACACAAAATCCAGAGGAGAAGAAAAGCATCTCTCCTTTTTGTTTTGCCTTATTCATGCCAAGGGACCGCAGAGAAAACAAGGACACGTTTTTCCACTTGTGGCATGTGTGTTTGCATCGAGAAGGCTCCCAGAATTCCATCATTTGCAATATTTTTCATACATATTGCATATTTTTTAAACAAATACAGGAGACACACTCTTCATCTGCACGATCCCAGAAAAACTTTTGCATCTTCAGTGCATGAGTTATTTTCATCACCATCATGCCCCAGGCCTGGCCCTGAGGCTGAAGCCTTACAGAGCTGTCCATTTGGTGGCATTGGGCTCATTCATCTTTTGTGGACTGTATTTGCTATCCTGGCTAAGATGGGCAAGCGTCCCACAAAGTTTGACTGTGTATTTTAAACCCCTCTGTAAGTACCCTTCAGCTCACGAATGGATAAAAAAATACAGTGCACATAAACAAAAACCTTCATTCAGCTCCTAACGTTAAGATTTACATTTTCTCTGTTATTTTCCATCTTTTTCTTTTCCTCCTTCTTTCCCTCCCTCTTTCCCTCCCTCCCTTCCTGTCTTCCCCTTTTCTCTCCTCCTTCCTTCCTTCCTTGTTTCCCTCCTTCCTTCCTTCTTTTTCTTTTCTTTATTCTTTGTCCTTTGATGCTGAATCAAACCCAGATCTCCAGGACTGCTAGGAAAGCACTGTGTAAATATACAACAACACCAGCTCTATATTTATATTTTCTTATGTTATTAGTGCATAATAATTGCATTTGCAGGACATAACAATCACATCCCTTTATGGAGGCTGGACATGTACAGAACACATCTTAATCTCTTTCTTCATCTCCTGCTCTCACTTTTCTCCTCCTTCTTTTCATTTCTTGCTCACCTACATTTATTCTCAAAATAAGGACAACATCACCACATTTCATCACTTTCAGTTTTAACCCCACCCAATACCATTCACTCCCAGGCCGAGGCCCTCCTTTCAAGGATTGTTTTTCCGTGCTGTGTTTCAGACTCATTATTTTAATCTTATAAATTCGAACCTACACTTACGCTTCTGTAAATCCATTTAAATATTCAGCAGGTAATTTTGTTTGGCAAGAGAAAAATGTGTCAGGTCACTGGGAAGGATTTCAGAGGGAGGGTGGCTGGAATTGTATAACTCTGCTCTGAGGTTGTTTTATGAAGAAAAAAAAATGCATGGGAAATCAACCACTTCATCTAACCTTTCAAATGCATTTGCATGGCGTGGAGCAAGCCAGCTGACTTTGATTCTTTAATCACACGCTGTAACTCTGATTTTCTCTGATCATTTCTTAGTTTATGCAATTTGCCTTCTTTCCCTTTTATGGCTTGATTATCATATTAAAAGACATTTCTGTCACATTTTTTTTCTTACCAAAGATCTAATGCTAGAAATGTGTCATTAATCTCACCCTCATTCATGTCTTTATTTTAAAACTTTCCTTTTTAATTTCTACTGTACATATACACATAGAATTATTTTGTGTACTTCATATAGATGCAATTATATGTATGTAATTATATTTATGTGTAATTATATATGTATATATGCAATTATTTTTGTGCTTAGAATTTTGCTTGGGAAAAATAGACCTGATTACTTTTTGTGCTTAGGGTTTCACTTGGGAAAAATAGATCTGATATTTACACTCCTCTCCAATTATCTGTGCAGCATAGTTTCTGGCACGGCATAACTAAATCAATTCCTCAAAAGTGCTTGCTTTTGTTCCCAAACCTCTTGGCTTCAAAGTGCTAAAAAGACACCATTTAAAATTTTATACGTGCTTCGGGGTAAGTCAGACCGCAGTTACATCCAAAGACATCGCAGACCTTTACCAGTGCAATTTAAACTCGGGAGCACGACTTATTTATTTATTTATTGGGTACGGGGGGGGGGGATCAAACTCAAGACCTTGCACTTGATAGGCAGGAGCTTAGGCCACTGAGCTAACTCTCCGGCCAGAGCATGATTTGTATTTGCCTTTGAAGCACAGACCCTGCATTCTTTCCCAAGCATAGAAGGGATAGGGATGTAGACCTGAAAATATATGCATATTTTTTTGCTATTTAGAGTGTCTTCCCATAGAATCTTAGTTTTTAGTCAAGTTCTCTAAGCTGTCTCTAATAATGTCGCAATTTTTCACAAAAGCATGTTGGAGTCAAGTGCTCCACACTGAGTTACGTCTCCAGAAGGAAACTTTTCATGTTTTCTATCTTTTCTTTTCTTTCTTTCTTTCTTTCTTTCTTTCTTTCTTTCTTTCTTTCTTTCTTTCTTTCTTTCTTTCCTTCTTCATTCTTTCCTTCCTCCTTTCTTCTCTCTTTCTCTTTATTTCATTTTTCCTCTGTCTCTACCTCCCTCACCTCCTCTATCCCTCCTTCTTCTCTCCCTCTCTCTTTCCTTTCCAGATAGTGCCTTACCAAATCCTGCGTTACCCAGGATGATCTGATATTTGCAATCCCCCTGACTCAGCCTTCCAGAGTGCTGGGATTATTGGTGCGTCACCCCCACAACCAGCCATTCATTTTTTCAACCTTATTCCTCAAAACTACTTAATCATCTTTGAGCTGCAAGATTGGAATGTTCTCTCTTTAGTTTAGATGAAGGTTTCCAATTGTAAGTCCATTTGGGAGACTCCACCTAGGTTGGGTTGGTGGACCTGACATACAAAGAACTCATTCCATGCACACAAAGAACTAATCGAACCCAAGAATATGGCCAACCTGGCAACATTTCAACCTGAAATAGTTACAGATGAAGTCTGTTGTTTCTTATGGTCCCATTCCAGGATGCAAGGATTGTATCTGATGACCGCTTTTTATCTGGCATCATGGTGAGATGACACAGGATTTGTCTTGGGAGCCCTCTGGAGTGCCTATCAATGTGTGTCTCTTCTGGTCACTCTCCTGTGTCACCAGGCTCCCTAGGTTCCATCCTTCAGTCTTTATTTTCATCCTCATCCTCCTCCTCCTCCTCCCTATGTTCAATCCCAGACCACCTTGTCTAATTCTAATTGTTTCTCAAAGGTCCAGTCTCTGAACTTCACTGTTGTATGAAGTGAGCAACGATTAATCTTTAAATTCATGAACAGGAGGGAACCCTCCATCCATAGCCGGTCCATAGCACAAACCCAGCATCACACGGTACCGCACATGTAGTGGAGTACTATACTGCCATAAAGAAGGAAAAACTTGGAGTATTTGTCAGAAAATGGGTACCCCTTGAGACCATGATGGTAAGCAAAATGATTCACATTCATGCACTTCAATATCACAAGGTTTCTTTTATCTAAGAAACCCAAAATGTAAATAAACAATAAAGCAAAAGACAGTAGGAAGATAGATAGTTTGCAACTGAGAAGGGAATCTAGAGGCAGAGCAAAGAGAGAGGGAGGAGAAAGAAAGAGAATGAAGAAAAGAATTAAGATGGGTTAGACACAAGCACCAGCTCCTCCCAAGCAGTGGGGAACATTACATGCTGTGCATGTGGAGTCATGAAAAACAAAAATTATTTAACAGCTAAAAATACACAAACTTTACTACTCACAAAAGTGGATTTCTACTACAGTCGTGGCCTCCAGCTATTTCCCAAAATGTAAATAAAATGCGTGGTACTGGAAACTTGTGATTATTCACATTAGTGTTAATAGAAAGTATCTGAAAGCCAAAGCTCTTCAAATAAACCTGGATGAGAGAGATTTGAATAGACCCATGGCTGGAGGGAAAGATACTGCTCTATGCGAAGGAGGCGCTGTTTCCAGTGTTTTTCCGATTTTAGTTTGCTATTTAACAATAAATTAAATCAAGTGATCGAACACGAAGTCCTTCCTTCCCCTCCTTTAATTCTTATCCCAGAAAACAACTTTCCTGCCTTAGCCTCATCTTCTTATCGATGACCTTGAGATGTTCCAGCAACGTTTGGATCATACATACACACAGGGCAGATACATGCTATTCAACAGTCCCATTGTGATCATGTGGGGAAAACTCTAGGCTTTGATATCAATGTCACTCTTTAGCAATTAAGTACAAACTACCCAAAGCAAAGAGGATCTCATCCTACCTCACGTTACCTGTTCCCTTTAGAATCTTCAGGTAGCATTAACTGAGTAGCATGACCACAGTGCGATGTAGGACAAACATTCAAAATCTACACAAAACAAATATGGATACGAATAACTTGCCGAAAGCAATTTTCACACTGGCAGATACCCGCCTCTGAGGGTTCGGGTGGAAAGCCTCAAGGTCATGGCCTTTGTTAGAATGGAAGGAAGGATGCAGTAATCAGACGAGTGAGGCCCTGGATTCGGAGAGACACAAACATCCACTGTGGGAGCTGACTCCAGGGAGTGTAGATGACCTCTCATGGTGGATTAGAGAAATCTCTGAGATTATTCTGAGACACATTAGAGAAATCGCTGTGTCTCAGATCAACACTTTGTGGCTTCTTCTCTTCCTCCTTTACAGTAGATGTGGGAAAATAGCTGATACAGTTGATCCAGAAATAAAGCATATGGGAAAATGATGAGCCCGTTGGATTGTGATTGTATTTTTAAACAGCCAGGGAATGAATACGTGTTATGTGCATTGTTTTAGTGTCTATGGTTTTAAGCAAGTCACTCCTGCATCAGCCTTGCAAGGGGAATCCAAAGGAGGTTTCACTGTTGGTGTTGGTGAACGGCAGAGAGAAAGGGAGAGAACAAGAAAGAAGGAGAAGGGAGAGAAGGAGAGATATGGAGATGAGATGCAAACGGAGATGGGGAGGAGACTGAAAAGGGATAGAAGGAACAGGACAGGAAGAAGAAATAAGAACATTGGAGTGGGAGGAAAGAGCAGAAACAGAATGGATGGACGGATGGCAGTTAGATAAATAAATGGATAGATGGAGAACATGGAAAGACAGAAAAGATGGATGGAAGGTAGGCAGATGAGCGATGGATAGATTGTGGTTACTTACATAGGTAGATGCAAAGATGGCATATAATAGATGGAGCAGATGAGAGTCAGATGAATGAAGAATAGAGGAGAACTCTGTGGATGAGAGATGGCAGATAAATGAATGGATAGATTCATTGGTAGCAAGATAGAAATATACATGATAGATAGATAGATAGATAGATAGATAGATAGATAAGATGAATGAGTAGATGAATGGATGGATAGATGATTGATAGATAGATAGATAGATAGATAGATAGATAGATAGATAGATAGAATGAGTAGATGAATGGATGGATAGATGATTGATTGATTGATTGATTGATAGATAGATAGATAGATAGATAGATAGATAGATGAGAAAAAGATGGAAAGGGTCAATAGATAGATAATTGTCATAGACAGATCATACATGCAAAAGCTATCCATTATGACTTGCATCTAGATGTCCCTCCTCAGTGACTCATGTATTCATAGATGAGCCTCTTTGGAAGGGGCTGGATTTAGGGTATATGAATATGGATTAACAGTGTGATCATTGGAACAGGTGATTGATGGGTCAGCATTATTCTGGGTATGGGTAATGGCAGCCCCATGCTGGGTGTGAGGGACCCCAATCAGGAGGCTCGTGTCCTGCATGGGATAGAAGGGGACAGAGAAAAGGCAGGCTCGCTCCTTGCTGCTGCCTCCTGTCTGCTCTGCCATGGACTGTTTCTTTTCTGTGATGCCCCTCTGCCACGCCACACTGCTTGGAGCCAGTCGACTATCAACTGAAACCTGTATCAACTGTGAGCCAAGATAAAACTTTCTTCCTTATGGATGTTGGGTATTTTGTCTTAGCAATGAGGGGAAAAAGCTAAAATGGTATAGAGCCAAATGCATAATAGATTGATGCATACCATAAATGGAGTTGATGTATATTAAAATGTGTAAGTGCAAGATGAGACACACAGAAAACAGATGACGGCTACATAGATGGCAGATAGGTAAGAATATATGATAGAAAGGGGGAAGACAGATATTAGGGAGAGAAAGAAAGAGAGAGGTTGGTTAAGATAGTTACGATTATTTGCAGACAAAGTAGCCTCTGTTTTCTATGGAAATATTACTTGTTTATTAAGAATTAATAGGTAGTGAACAAAAATTATGGAAAGATCAAGGAACATTGTAACAATTCATCATAAAACTCACAGAGAAGATAGAGAAAGTAAACAGAAACGCTGGACCAGTTGAGGTCGACATGGAATGATATTTCACATCTCCCCAGCCCAGTGAGTCCCCCGAAAGGGTCCAGCTGCCTTATTTCTCTTCAGTCTTCACTTTGGGGGTGCAGACACTGCTGTGCCATCCCCTAAAAGACAGGCCGTACTTCCCAAACCAGTCTATTCCAGCCCTTCCCTGGGCTATTAGATTTCACACACTGACTGCATCATTTCCTTGTGTTTCAACATGGCCCCAAACTCTTCTTGTTGATGACTTCTCCAAAAAGCATCCACAAAATCCAGGGGCCAATTCTTCCTGCCTAGACTTGAGATTTTCTCTGACAAGACAGTCTTTTGCTTGACATCTCCTATGACTGATCATCCTTGCAAAAATATCAGTTTCCTGGGTTTTGATTGAATTTCAGAACCCTGTATTTGCTTATGTTCCTCAAAACCTCTTTCTGTAGATTCCTGTCTTCCTGCTCTATGTCTCCATCTGCTCCATCTCCTGTGATTCACCCCTTGATTTTCAAGGATGCTTCTTAAATTCTGTTATAGAACCCTAAATACATTAATTTCTTATTGCATTCACCAAGCTGTTTCAAATTAATTCTAGGACAATCTTACGTGCATGCTGTACGTTTACCTGAAAATCCTGGGACCATTTTTTTTTGAAATGTGCTCTCATCAGTGAAGACACGCTATTTTGGTTAGTGGCACTGGCATAACTTGAACCACTTAACATGCTAAGAATCCATTAGAATTCTCTTCCAGCCAACCTTAGACCAAAGTGTCTAGGGCCTTTCTTAAAATGTTACAAAAATGTCTTCCCTCTTCCTTATCCCGAGTGTCTTGAATTTTTCCTTTAAAATTCTCATCGTTAAGACACACAAATGGTATAATCGTTTTGGATTTTAATGTAATGCTTCCATATATTTATTGATTGATTTTTATACAAGGAATCAAACTCTGGAATTCATGCTTTCTAGGCAGGTTCCGTGCCACCTAGCAGGTTCCTGCTCCTGGTGGGATACTTCTAGTCATGACTATAACCAGCACTGATCAAATCTATTCTTCCACAGACCTCAACAGTTTCCATTCTGCAACAACTGACTGCTATACCTTAGGTAAGTAGGGTGCTCTTCTTCTCTTTTCTGTCTCTTCTCTTCTCTTCTCTTCTCTTCTCTTCTCTTCTCTTCTCTTCTCTTCTCTTCTCTTCTCTTCTCCTCTTCTCTTCTCTTCTCTTCTCTTCTCCTCTCCTCTCCCCTCCTCTTCTCTCCTCTCCTCCCCTCCCTTCCCCTTTTCCTTTCTTTTCTTCTCTTTTTTCATTTTTCTTGCCCCACTTGTGAGAGAGAACATGTAATACTGTTCTTTCTGTGTCTGGTCTATTTCTTCTAGCTGTGTGTCTTCCTGTTCCATCCATTTCTATACAACAGGCAGCATTTCATCCTTTTTAATTTTTGTTTGTCTATTAATTTATTTAGCTCTTTTATATAAAACACCACATGCTCCCCTTAAACGCATGTGTCTGCCTAATCTCACTCATCAGGATGATTTCTGTTCGCGTTGGTTTCTGTGCAAATAGCATTATTTCACACTTCTGCATGGCTGAGTGATATTCCATTGTGTACTTATACGGTGTTTCTTTACCCATTCGCCCCATGTCAGGCATCTAACTTGTTTTAACAGCTGAGCTTTTGCAAATCGGACCACTATCAATGTGTGCATGTCTGTATCACTATCATATAGTGTTTAATTCTTTGATGAAGATGCCCACAGGTGGTACCCTAGGGTCAAATGGTCAATGTACTCTTTTCAGGAGCACCGTTTTCGGGATTGGTTCTTCCAGTCTACATTTCCATCAGCAAGGTAGGACAGTCCTTTTGCTTCACAATCTTACCAGCATCCATTGTTTGTTTATTTGTTTTTCTATTTCTGATGGTAGCTATTCTCACTGCGGTGAGATGGAAGCTTAACGTACTATAAATTTGCATTTATCCCATCATAGGAGATGGTAAGCACACTTTTTATACTATTTGGCAACTTGAACATGTTTGTTAAGTGTCTGCTCCACTCATTTCCACTTTCTTCTTAAGTCCTTTGTGTACTAATACCACCCTAATGTCAGAACAGAGGTTTGAAGAAGCAAATTCATGCTCTTATAGATCCGACAGCCTCTAATACAACTCACAGCACTCCTTCAGCCAGCTCCTCAAACAGGTCAGGACTGTCTCGCAGAAATTCTCTCAAGTCTGTTAATATCCTCAGAATATAGAGTTTCTTGTTTAACTTTATTTTTGGTTAGCACACGTTTACAGTTACACAGTGTTCACATTTCTTGTGGGGCATTGGCATATGCTATCAAAATCTCAATTGCTATTTCAATCCACTCCCTTCTCTCTTTCTCCCTCCATCTCTTGAGAGCCTTCTCTTTGTAAAAGTTCTATCAAACACTTTCCTATTTTCTCTCTTATTTTGCTCATTTATCCTTTATGCTACTCATGTAAAGGAAACCACGTGACGTTTAAGCCTATGCATATGATTTATTTTGCTTTGTTTCATGTTCTAGCCATTTTCCAAAAAAATGAGTCCATTTTATCATTTTTTTGTGTGTGTGGCAGAGCAGTAATCCATGGTACATAAATACCTCATTTTCTTTATCTGTTCACCTGTGATGGACACAGAGTCTGGTTCAAGATTTAGCTAATATGAGTCGTGCTTTATAAACAGGGCCATGCATGGGTTACTTTAATATGATGTCTCTTTTGAGACAGGGTCTCCCTATGTAGCTCAGGCTGGCCTTGAGCTCGCTTTGTAGCCCAGGCTGATGTCGAATTTGCAACAATCCTCCTGCCTCAGCCTCCCAAGTACTGGGATTATAGGCATGAGCCACCACGCCCGGGTAATATGATGTCTTTAGCTCACTTGAGAAGATACTTAGAAGAGAAAACAGCTGGGTCCAATGGAATTCCAGTGTTAGTTTTTTGAGGTATCTCCATATTGACTTCTATACTGGCTACATTACAACGCTGAAATTTGGAGCCTGTGTGAGTTGATTAGGGTTAAAGATACTTTCGGGAGAAATCAGGCTTTCACATACATTGTCCCATCAGCACGGGGATGCGTATGTTATTTGGGCTTCATCAATCTTCACATTTGCTTATGAAACTCATCCATTATTTTAAAGGTGACTTTATTCATTGCTAAGAAAGAGCTCTTGGGTAGCAATTACCAACTGGGGAATTCACAGCTTTCTTGAATTTTCTCATGTGATTCTCGTGCTTAGAACATTCGCACCCATAGTTCCACTGTGTTGAAAAACCTAGAAGGAATATCGTCATATCTCCAGGACACGAAGCTTTTCTCAATTGTTTTGTAGGGGGGGATTTTTCTCATGATAGCTTCATTTTCAATACATACAGATATAGGCCCTGTGATATTGAAGAGGTTTCAATGTTTTAGGAGAGAGGGAAATCCAAGAAGCTGGATCTATTCCTCTAGCCAGCAACAGTTCTGAAAATGACATCCTAACCTCCTAGATGAAAGCACATTTGTCTGTTTGCTTGTTTGTTTGTTTGATGGCAGGTCCAAGTCAGCCATCAAAGACTGCAAATTCTTGCCAGTGGAAATCCCTCCCCACCACCGTAGAGCAATTGGAAGATTAGGAGTTGAAAAGTCAGCCTTTCTGTTTACAGATGTAATGCAAAATACAGAATGTACCTTAGGATTTGTCTTATTAGTGGAGCTAAAGGTTGATAGGACAAAAATATATTTTTGGAGAAAAAAAAAAAAGAACTCCAGTTCTGTTTAATGAGTTTCAGGTGAGAGGTATTAGACTGGCTACATCATGATTTGCTGCGACATTTCATTCTCTATAAAACTGGACTAATAAAGCTTACCCAACTTCCTTTTTTCTCTCTCTCCTGTAAGCATCAAAAAAGAAAATGCATGTGGAAGCATTATGTAAATCCCACCGCATTACAAAGATGAAAGGTAAAATTCTTACAGATGTTTTAATGCCTCACTCCAAATCTCAAATCAAATAGTCTAGTCTTTTCCTTCTCTGCAAAGGGTAGTTTGCTCCCGCCTGCAATAAATTCTACTGAAAGGCCCCAGATTATTATTTTCCCCTGGATGAGAAATAAATGAGTTGCTGACGGTGCTTTTTGGCTTCTGGCTTGAAAGGAAATGTACAGGGTGGAATGTTGTGTAGGAAGCATTATATCAAATGACCTATAGTTCAATAGAACTTTGGTGATTATCCAACTGTCGTGACCCCAGGATTGATTTAGTGCATTCTTTAGGGACTGGGCAATACTATGACCAGAACAAGGGGGTAGACCACATCCAGGAGAGTTTAAACCAATGATACTCATTGGCAATCTGCTCTTTGGTTGGAGATTATTCAACACAAAGCCTCTTGATGTGTCACGTTTCTCTTCTTACTCTGCATGGAAGATTCATTTCCGTGAATCATGGTCAAAGAGTTGGTCAAACAGTACCAACCCTCAGCTCTGTAGTTAAAGGGGATGTTTTTAGCTTTATGTACACAGCACCTCACTGAATCCCCTGTTGGTTAGAGCATACCTACAATGTATGTCTTTCTTCCAAACTTGATTTTGCTACTATCTACCTCTCTCCCTTACCTGACATCACTTTCCTTTTTTATCCATTGTACTTCTGTACCAAACTTGTGTCCGGTGATTTATAGCTATAACCATTGATTGATAGCAATCATAGATCTAAGTGATTGACATTTCCGTGAAATAGATGTTTCCTCTTAGGTTCTCAGCGTCTTGGACGTGATGTTTAATAGCAATGAGAGGAATTACAGAGTGATATGGGTTACCACGACTGTATCACGTGAAACACACCAGCTAGACATTTGCAAGTTTTGGCGTTGATGCTGGAGATACAAATGTCTTTCTTTTTGCAGTTATTACTTTAGCCTGGTGAAACACCCATACTATAAGACTTTTCCATCAGAAACAGCAAAATCAAACCAAACAAAGCAGTAAAACCCATTAAAAGAGAACTCTGAATGAAGCAAAACAATGAATTGGAAAAAAACAGTGAGAATAATATTTGCCTTCAAACACAAGATAGTATGGTTATGTATCTTGCACACTTAAACACACATGCAGTTATGTGTTTATACCTACAAGTTGCTCTTTCCTTTCAAGCACTTTCTTTCCCTTTCTTTTTTACAATATCTACTATACATATTGCATCTTACTACTCTTTCAGGTTTTTTTTATTGTTATTTATTTTTTGTGAGCACACATCCATGAAACAAAATGGTTTGTGCTGTCGTTATTTGTTCATTTTTTGTGCTTCGATTTTGTAACTGAAACTACTGCTTCTAAGATCACAGTATGTAATTTATCAACTAGTGATGGTTTCTTCATGTTATTTTTTAAAAATTCTGTATCATTTCTACCCTTTTTTCTGTTTTGCTTTTTTTAATTAAAAAAAAAACAAAGTAGGAGGAAATTCTCTATATTAAGACTGAAAATACTATTAAGAATCTAGATATCATGAATTTTTAATTTCAAGATAGACTGCAACATCTTTAAAATTGTGTGTACTGTATCAAAACTGTCTCATGCTGCTTTGCCATGGTAGAATTATGTGACTTGGATGGAATTTTCCACTATTTATCTTAGCAAGTTCTCTGCTATGATTTACTGGTGTCTTTCTTCACTTGACTAAATACGCAGAAACAGGACATAGCTCACTTCTTCCTTTGTCCCTGGCTCTTTGTATACTAGAAAATCATTCACACAGCAGGTGTTTGGTGACAGATAACTACCCAATTCTCCAGTGAAAACATGAAACTTTGTTGTCCTTTAACATGAATTGTTTTTGATCCTCCCCCCCAAAATTTCTTATGTAGAAACCTTTACACCTAGGACTTCAAAATATGTGTGTGATTGGAGGTGGAGTCTTTAAAGAGAGGATGAAGGCAATCTGACAGCACTCAGGTGGTCTTGATGCCAGGGAACTGGAGCAGTTCTACAAAGAGGATGGGGGACACAGACCACCACAGAGGGACAAGCCTGTGAGGGCACAGAGAAGAGATGACATCTCCAAGCTCAGGAGAGAAGCCTCGGGAGAAAACAATGGTGCCCACACTTGGCCTTAGACATTGGGCTAACCACCCCCAAGGACTGCCTGGTCTTTGTGTCACTCATCCTTGGGAATCTGCTCTGACAAATTTAGCAAAGGGACACAGGCTTAAATTTGAAAAGACCTGAAATCAAAATCATATTTGCATTACAGTTAAGGTAGTCTGGGAAAGAAAACGATGATGCCCACACATCATGGTTGTTGGAAAATGGAAATCATTTACCTTGAAGGTAGAAATGATTATTTGGGTTTTACATTTCCTATCTTCCCCATTCACTGGAGAAATGAAAGCAGGGTGAGAGAGTTAATATTAATATTAATATTTTTATGATAAAACAGTCATCAGAATCATCTGGGGATGTGGAGATTTAACACAGGGCTTTCAGTTTTGAGTCACTTTGTACCCATAAATTACAATGGAGGGTTACATCTCAGCAAATGTGGTTTCCTGCAGAGTTCACCAAGGGTCCTTAGAAAGTTTTTGTACCAAAGGACAATGTCAAGAGACATCAGCTGTTAAATGTGAGAAGAAATCACACATAGCATCATGCCACTCTGGGAGGCTGAGGCAGGAGGCTCAAAAGTTCAAGGTCACCCTGAGGATCTCACCCAAACTGCCACAAAATAAAACGAAGGAAGGCCTGGGGACATATCACAGAGAGAGGGTCCTGGCTTCAGTCATGAGTGTCAATCACCAGGAAAGAAAAGACTCAACATTATCCCATCATATTCCTGTAGGGAGAATGGCTAATCAATAGATGAGAGACACAGCTGAGAATGACAGGGTGAGAAGAATTCATTCCTCCATGCATTTCATAAGATGCATTTCAAAAATAACAATTATTTTTCTAGCCAACTTAAGAGCATGGATAAAATAATCTTGTAAAGAATGTCAGGTTTCTATTCAAAAGAGTAACACTATGGAAATAGCATAGAGGTTTGCCAATAGAAGAATGACTACAGAAAATAATATATATATCTATATATATTCAGTCATAAAAAGAAAATAATTGTACAACATGCAATCAATGGTCAGAACTGCAGACCAGCTCAGAATGTTAAAACTATCATACGCTTTTGTACAAGCAATCTAAAAATTAAATTTTAAAAACATTAGTAAGTAAAGAGAGAATGCAAGAAGGGAGAAAAAAGAGGAGATAGTGGAAAAAATAGTCAGAATATGTATGTAACAATATAAATAAGATTGTTGTTTTTCTATGCCATTGGTATGCACCTTTAAGAAAAAGCTTGCCACATTTCTGCATTTGATTTACGCTTCAGAATGATAAGAAATGAGGAGATAATTAATTTGCATTGCTACCATGGTGCTTCACTTCTATATCCAGACTTGGAATCCTCAGAATGCTTTTCAGCTGATATCATAATCTGATTACCTTCATTTATAACATTTTCCTACTAATCAATTCTTTACTACCAGACACCAGCTGTTATTTGAAGTAAAATATATGCGTTCCTTTTCCGTAGTACGGCACATTTAACCACAGAAATTACATACACATTTATCACACACAAGGTGAGCATCACATATTTAATCATTGAACAACTGTTTCAACAACTTTGATGAATTTGGACCAGGAGGTATTAAGGATTTTAATCAGAAAAAAAAAAGCGCTTTGGGGTTTGCCATAAGATATTCAAGGATTTAATTGATTTGAAGCTTGATGTTTTGAGCACTGCTTGACTTTTTTATTCATTAGTTTTTTTCAATAGTCCAACTTCACACTTTCAGTTAGTACTGAAACACTGCAGAAATTCTCAGCAGGTGAAAATTCTTCATCCGGGCTCTCTGAGATGCGGTATACAAGAGTGGAGACCTCAAGCATACAGTCTTTTGCAGTCTATAAATAAATAGTCCAAAACCAGGATCTGGCTGAATATTCTTGGCACTACAAGTGGGATTTTTCAGTGTGTACACTAAGGTCTCACCAGGTCAGGAAGTAGAATCCTGCCTTAGTATCTGTAGGAGACTGGCTTCAGTGACTGTGTGGATATCAAAATCCATAAATGCTGAAGTCTGTCTTCCAGTATCCTGTAATGCATCTCTGTAAGATGTACAGTACCTAGTAGAATGTAAATTCCATGTGAAAAGTACTTATATTCTATGTATATGCTGCAGGTTTGGGAATAATGAAAACCATATATTTGTATGGGTTCATCTTTACAACTTTCCTCACGCTTTGCCAACTAAGTTGGTTTAGTCTGCAAATGTAAAGGGCCAACTTTATATTTTATACTTGAAGCCTATACAAAGCTCTCTCTATCTCTCTGTCTCTGTCTCTCTGTCTGTCTCTGTCTGTCTCTGTCTGTCTCTGTCTGTCTCTCTGTGTTTCTGTCTGTCTCTCTCTCTCTCTCTCTCTCTCTCTCTCTCTCTCTCTCTCTCTCTTCTGGTACTGGAGACTGAAACCAGGCTATTCACCCTGAGCTTTTATAAGTAGAGGTAGAGTCTTTTTAAGTTGTTGTCTGGCCTGGACTCAAACACACTACCCTCCTGCCTCAGCTCTCCAGAGAGTTGGAGATTACAGGTGTTTGCTGCCATGCTTAGCAATATACACACATTTTAGGGAAAAATTCTAGCTAGGCATGGTTGTACACATCTATAAGCTCAGATGGATAGGAGGCTGAGACAGGACCATCCCGATTTGGAGTCCCACCTGGGCACCCTGTCTCTAAATAAGTAGAAAAATCACTGGGTACCACTACCTGATTTTTTTCTTTTGTAGCAGGGATCAAACTCACAACCTTGTGCTTGCCATGCAGACACTTATGCCACTGAGCTAAATCCCTGGCCCTACTGCTACCTGCCTGAAATATCATGATTTTTAAATGTCACAGGCCAGAGATACCTAAATGAGATTTTCTGGCTTGGTCACGCACTTTTCAATTTTAAGGATTAATTTCTATAATCTTGAATGTGTCTCTATTAAGCAATCACATTCTTTGTGTCTCTTTTAATGTTGTCAACCACATAGCCTGCACCACCACTAGTAGTGAAATAGGCCTGGATTGCACTACATAATCTGTAAACTAATTCTTCCAAAATGCAAAATAGCAGTCTGTAACTTTTCTTCTCATGAGATATTTTAAGTCTTTGCAACTCTCAGCAATGATTTATTCCACTCAGACCTAAGGGGAGGTTCTAGCTGTGTGAAATTTCATTTCATTTTTAATTTGCATCATGACAGAGTCAATTTTATCTATGAAGTTTCCTCAGTATTTGGCTCCTCCTGTGGTTTGGATCCAAAATGTCTCTCAGCAGTCTCACGTGTTCAAAGGTGGGGGTTTGGGAAGGTAATCAAACCATGATCTTCTCTGATGTGTTCATAGCTGACTTACCTTTTGGAACTGAGTTCTGGTGAGAATACAGGGTTACAAGGATAGTTACCTGGATGTATTTGTGCCCTTCCTTGAATTTTCTTCTCTCTCTGCTTCCTGGTCACCAGGAATTAATCATTTTTGTTCCACCACTCCTTTCTGCCATGATATTGCTGTCTTGGAGCCAGCCAACCATGAAGTGACTCCCTTCAAACCATTTAACTTCACCTGCAAATCATGGATGCTGTGTATTTTTTTTATTTTAAAGAGGGTAAAACTAAATGGAACAAAACAGAACAAATCAGATCAGAAGAAAACAATGTGAGTGACACAGATTTCAAAGCAAGACAACAGGACATCTACTGTGGCTACCATAATGTGTCTTGTTTTCTTCCAAATAGTTGTCTCTATCTTCATATACAAAAAATGCATATGAAACAAAATAGTATAAAACTGATCAGAAAAGAATAACGAAGGCATTACAGGCCTTCAAAACCAGAGGATAGAAAAATCAACAATGCCTACCATAATGTCTCTTGCTCTCTTCAAAATAGCTGTCCATGCCTTCCTGTATGTTGAAATTAAACAATACAAAGCAGACTAAAGCCACTTTGAATAAAGAATAAAAGCATTACTGGATTTCACAGCATTATGATATGGACCAATGGATACCATAAAGTCTCTTTTTCTTCAAAGTAGCTGTTCATTTCATCATGCATAATATACTTGATTCTTGTAAACTATCTAGGAGAAGTTCTAGGCATGTATAAGCCTCTACATGCAATACCTATCCTTCCTGTATTAGAGGGAAAAACAAAATAAAACACATTACTAGAAAAAGAAGAAACAAAAAAGACAAATAGCAATAGCAAAGAGCCCAAAATAAAGATGATATAAGCCTTCAAAACAAAGTGACAGGAACATAACCAAGGTTGTTATTTTACATAGTGACCTTCAGAATAGTTCCTCAGATCACCAGGCAAAAACATGCAAAATTGATCCTATCCTATGAAGGTTAACTGTTTTGTTCCACGAACTTACAGAATTTGTAGCACAATCATCTTAGCTATCCTAAGTGTGTTTATACAAATTTCGATTTTTTTTTCTTTTCCGTTCCTTTTTTTCTTTTGGTGCTGAGGGCTTTTTACCAACCATAAAAAGCCATGTAATACAGTTGCCAGTCCTGCTCTATGTGGTCAAAGATTATTTTATAACACAGTACTTATTAGGATTCTGGGATGTGAAGACCAATAGATCAAGAGATGACAGCTTTTGAATATAATTTGCTACTCACACTTGTAAAGAGGAAAGGGCATGCTGTGCCCTGGGTGCCCACATGCAAAGCAGAGGGCCTCCCACCATGAGGCAGAGGGACTGTAAAAAAAAAATCATGTAGCAAGCAAGAACTTCCTTAGAGATTTCTGCATGCAGAAATGCACAAGGCATGCTGAGCTGGCTTTGGATTGGCTCCTAGAAATAATTTCCAGCAAGCCGTGAGGTTTATGAGCTGAGCTTAGCTCTTGGCTATCAATTGTTGAGATAACTGGAGTAGACAAAATTTGGCCAGAAACCTGGGAGCCCTATAAGGAAGATAATGTGTGACCTCTGGATTGATTGGTCTGTGTATAACAAACCTACTTGGTTTTGAATGAGTTAGGATCTCTGGATGCAGGTTGAGTCATATGGGGCCAATAAAGCTCTATGATGTCAATTTCCAAGAAAGAACAATCTAAGGTGATTGGTACAAAAGCACCTGTTCTATGCCTCGCTACCTAAGGTACTAATTTGCGGAACACTCCCATCTGTGTTTTGAGTAGTATCTAACATTGCAATGCAGGCTCCAGGATGTAATTCAGCAGTAAAACATTTGCCTAGCATATTTGGGGTCCTGCACTGAATTTCCAGAATGTCAAAAGAGAAAGTTGCTGTTTATTGCAATCGGGTCCTGACCTAGATCCCCAATCTCCCAAACAAGTGTGGGGCTAAGGCTTAAATAAATGAGTCAAGTGGTATGATTTTAGGGTTCCAGGAGGGTCAACACACTTTGGCTGAGTTCGAGACTCCGAGGGCTAAGACAAAGACTTCTCTGGACCGCCCATTTTTATTAGGTCCAAAACAAAGGGTGGGAAAACTGAGGAAATTGAGCAGGACCTTGGGAGTCACTTCAAGGATGTCTCCAAGTAATGAATCATGTCAATTTAGGAGACCCCTAATAGTAGAAGTGAGACTGTAGGAGTCATTCCTACAGCTGCAGTCTCTAAGTCCTTAACTGGTGTTTGAGCCAAGTGTCAGCAGCTGTGGCCTTGTCTTGCCCTTTGAGGTATCTCTGGCCTCACAGGCCACTATAGGCCTCAGCCAGGACCAGTGATTCATAGAGGTTCACTTACTATGAATCAGATCCCATTGCCAGGCAAGGGGCCGAGGCCTAGGACAGACTCACAGGTAAACATAGAAAGCCAGTGACTTAATTTTAAATTCTGCTCAGAGCCCCTGTGTAGTGGTCTCCAACACACTGCTGCTTGCTAATTCTCCCCATTCCCGTGTGTCTCCAGTGTGGCTGATGCTTCTCTCTGGTCCAAAATCCTCCCACCCCCCTCCCTTTTTGACTGCAAGGTGGACGGCTCCAACGAACCTTGGACTCACCTCTAGCCAGTAAGGTTCTGCCCCAGCCAGACCCTGGGCATCTTTCTGCCCCTGTGCACAAGTTCACCTCCCATGTCTGATTTGGTGGAGGAAAAGACATGTCAGAGTTAACCACACCATCAGAATGATTCCATGGACCACGCTCAGCAGCAAGCAACCCTGTGTTTTCTCTAGCCCTCAGTAGCCAAGTAATCAAGATCATGGCTTATTTCAAGACAGCAATATCAGCATGTGTTTAGGAGATCATTAGACATAGGCCGAAGTTGCTACTGTAACAAGACATTGCATTTTTCAAGCTTGAAGGCAAATCCAGCTTTTCATTACAGCAAAGCAAAAAGCATGCAAATTAATATAATACACAACATAATTAGCTAACTTGGGTCATGCTAGAATGTGGACATATTTGCATGTTCATATTTGCATATTCATCCTTCGTATGCAAATATATACAGATATCTACTGACATAAATTTTAGTCAGTGAGACAACACATGTGTTTTAAAAATTAATTTTTAAAGATCCTGTGCTTCGTGAAAGTTATTCACACAGAAGTTAATAGGTTTCTATTTGGGAAAAGTTCAAATACAATTTATTCTGTGAGGGGTATGATTATTATGTACTGGCTGTAGAGCTGTCTAAATCTTTCTATGACGATGTTAATTGTTTAGCACAATTCAGTGTTGTATAATGATTACATTCATCCCAGTGACTGGTACGTGATGCAGACATCTCAGTTCCTCCTTATCATCCACTTTCCTTCCCTCACTCTGTCTCTGGATCCCCATATCGCTGGGAAAACATCCATTTTCCTGTTTCTTGATATCTTTTATTTTGCTGCTTATTTATAGTGTGGTTCTCACATCAGGTAAACCATGTGATATTTAAGCATGGGTGACTCACTTATTTCACTTCATGCTCTGATCTCAAGGTGGATCCATTTTCCTACACATGACTCAGATTTATGCTTCTGTGTGGCAATGTTCTCCTCCCTGGTGTGTAAATATCCTATTTTCTTTATTTGCTCATCTGCTGAAGGACATTCAGTCTGCTTCTAAGATTTAGCCACTATTAACTGTGTGACTATAAGCATGTTCTGACTTACTCACACATTTTTTCTTTCATAAATATTTAAAGATAATATCCATTCTCTCTCTCTCTATCTATCTATCTATCTTTTTGACAGAGTCTCTCTTTGCAGCTCACTCTGGCGATGAACTCACTGGGTAGCCCAGATTGGCTTTGAACTTGCAGCAATTCTCCTGCCTCAGCCTCTTGAGTACTGAGACTACAAGAATGCACTACCCCAACCAACCCAGTGATGTTCATTCTTAAGGAAAAATTACACTTGTTCTTCACTAACACTTAAGATTACCTAGACAGAAAGAGAAACTGAGGTGTAATCCCTTTACGAAAAGTTCTCCATTCAGGAATTTCCAAATAGGGGTTCATTTCTTAGGTTGCCTGGCTGGAAAGATGCTTTTCCTTTGGAAAGTCAGAAAAATGACAAGACAAGTGTCCTGTCAGAATGTCTTGGAGAATCACTGGGCAGCACCTCTAAAAGTCAGGCAGGTGACCATGCCCACTCACCTTACGATAAATAAGGACAATTGAAATGCATTCCACAGCTCTTGGATAAGGAAGAATTGGTGGAATTTCTGAATACAAAACTATGAGACAAGAGTTGAAAATGAAGTGGACAGATTATTTGTCATGTTCTGGGTGATCATATCACACCAGCCCTCCCCAAGGGGGATCAGCGCTGCTGTAGACAAAAACAAAGCAAACCAAAACAAAATGAAACAAAACAAAATAATTATCTTCATTTTAGGAAGTGAAATCAGCCTTTGAACCACTATATCCAGAATTATGTTTCTCCTTTCTTCTCCTCTTTCCTTCCTTCCTTCCTTCCTTCCTTCCTTCCTTCCTTCCTTCCTTCCTTCCTTCTTTCCTTCCTTCCTTCTCCTTTCCTTTCTTCCTTTCTTCTCACTGTCCTCCTCCTCCTCTTTTGTTATCTCTCTGCTTTACCTTTGAGCCTCTGCTCCCTTGAAGTTGACCTCTTACAAGAATTAAAGACATTTTTCATCTCCAGATGCAAGTCAGCCTTGCCGATCGCCAGCACAATATGCATTATAAAGACCGAGTTACATCAAATCTCATTGGAGTCTATTGCCTGTTATCAATATTCACTGGCCAATGTGAGCTATTTATCTCTATTACTATAGAAAAGAAACAACAGCTTGCGTAGCTTCCATGTCCTTCTACAGAACAGTCATGAAGGAGGGTCTCACACTTGTCTCTGATCTGACATCAAACCAAAGCAGGAATTTTCCTTTTTCTTAAATTAAAACTGTCTATCCACTGAGTGGGTGCATATCTGAGTAGTGTTTTATTAAGACCCACATCACATAGAATCGCACTCTACAGTACGTTACTATGGTACAAATTTAAACTTCTTAAACTTTGAAGCCATTCACAAGTTATGTACATGTACCGATACTTTAGTTTTTTTATGTACTTTTTTATTTTTCAATTTTTTGTGTGTGGGAACAGAGGATCTCTTATAGTTCTTTTGTAGCAGTCAAACAACCATCAACTTAGGAATCTGCATGGAGTTATTCTTTTTAAGTCTGCCTTTTCAATTTTACATCCCATAGTGTCTTATTATATTGTGAAAAGCTAGCCTAGAAGAAAAACATACCATTTTTCAAAGATTACAAATATTTCTATCTGACTTTTCTTTTGTATCATTTGATGTGAGTGCTTGTGGAATCTTTTATCTGTTTGAATGCTGCTGGTAGTACAGTCATTTCACACTATCAAAATGTGGCATTTAAAAATTATGCCTTTTGCTTTTCATGGGTATATTCTATACCTACATGTTTATGGATATAGTGTGACAGTTCAATATATCTATATAATGTCTTTGCATTGACACTTTTGTTTAAGCTGGCAAAGTATCACAGGCTATAAGGTTCTTTTCTGTAAAATGTAGTCTTGTAAATAAAGTAAATCTTAAAATTCAAATTTCAGCTTTCTATTTTTTTCCCCAAAAATAGCTTATTTAAATATCTTCTAAAAGGGTTAGGTTGCATCTCAGTGGTAGAAGGTTTACCTAGTGCATATAAAACCTTGGATTCAATACCTAGTACTGCCTGAAAAAGCAAGCAAGCAAAAGTCTTTTGAGTTTTTAAAATGCTTCCAAAGTCTCTTCTATCCTAGTAATAGTGTTAATCTTCAAATTCTGAGCTGAGAGACATAAATAAAAGGAAATCGCATTGGACTTGAATTCCTAGCTCTGTTTTCCCTATTAAGCTATTCACTTCAATAAAGCCCATGTAATTTTTCTTCTCTGACATTACGTGGTCTGATGCCTTCCATAAATTCATTATTTCATCCCCTCACTTTATACACAAAGAAATTTGGCAGTGAAAATGTAATAGCTACACAATGGGAAAATTATTGGAAATAGGAGACTATAACAACAGTTTTGCGTATCTCTAGATCCTGAAAGTACAATATGCATGATTTCATGGTTGGGCTCATTAACACCTGTGTCCCAAATGTGGCCTTCTTGACTTCCTGTCAAATTAAACTTTGATTTTTTTTTCCCCATTCATGCTTATTTTTTAATCTACCTTCCAGTCTTTTTGTGGTCTCTTTGCTACCATTTCCTTTTATTCTAGAACTGGATACAGAATATGTTTTGCTGGAAAAGTTTACATTTCAGAAATCGTCTTGGAGAAAGACATCAAGACTTCAGTGTGCCAAACATTTCTATGATGTTAAAACTTGCTCACCCTCCCAGCAGCTACCAGTTTTGTGAGTTTTGGGATGGTTATTGGGTGGGGAAATTTTGAAAATCTTAACTTCAGAAGATCAGTGGCTTGTCTTGGGAGATAGAATTCTGTGACTTGCTCAGATATCAACTATTGCCGCTGATAAATTTTCACTGACTGAATCATGCCATTTCAAAAAATAAAAATAAAACCACAGATGTGTAGGAAAAACGATGTAGCTTCTTTGTCTTGAAGAATCAGGAAGCAAGCTGAAACTCTCCCAAAGTTCTGAACATTTTTTTCTAAAGATGTATAAGCTTACACCTTTTGAAAGTTTTCATGGATCTTCAAAAAATTGTCTATTTTATGGTTCTTTTTTCAATTTCTCACTTCTTTTAAACCAAGAAAAGTACATACCAATCTTAGTTGTTACCTAATCTATCATGTATTTCATACTGGCCTGAATTGTAAATCCTGGCATGAAAAAATTAGATTTTTTTCCTTACTGTGTGAAATTCTTTTAACTTCCTACCAGACATAAATACGATTTCTGTGCTATATTGGTGAACTATTCAAACGCAAGTGAAATCTGGTTTCTAAGCAATGAAGATGATTTTTTTTTACAAAAATGCAAGTTTATATTGTAAAGAGAAAGAACCAAATGCCAGAGGATGCCACTGTGTTGTTTAGGAGATTCTGACTCTCAAATAAACTCTATGGGAAAAGGAAAGGAAAGAGGTGTGATAAAGAGAAGCCAAGACTTTTGAAATATTAGTTTCACTTCTTAAGGATATTTTCCACACAAAGAAGGCTTCCTTTGTTGGCTTCAAGTTTACATTTTATTCTTGTGTTCTTCTGAATATAGTCCAGTGCAGTGTTACTGTCTTCACACTTGCTATGTGCAAGAAAGAAATCTCTGTCCTGTTACTCTTCCTCACTGTTATGCTTTATGTCAGACGACCCCCACCAAGTCTCATGCAATCATGGATGCAACTGAATCTAGGCTTCATGATTTGTTCATTGTCTGGCACTGGGATTAGTGGTGAATGTGCTACACTCACCCAGGGGTGAAGCCAGCATACAGTGTTATAGTTGGAAGAATGTGCATCTTCTCTCTCTTTTGCTTGAGTATCAACTATTGCTGCTAATAAACTTTCACACTTTGCTGCAGGGGCAGCCATGAAGCACCGCCCCTCAGCCATGTCATATGTTGGAACCAATTGAATATGGACTGAAACCTCCAACCTGTAAGAAATGCATCTTCCCATCCCTAATTTTGGGTGTCAGTTATTTTGTCTCCACGACGATAGAAAAGTAGCCAAGACAGAATTTGGTACCAGGAGTGGGATTGTTGCTGTGACTATACCTGACCATGTGGCTCAAAAGCCTTTAGAAGTGGCTTGTGGGAAGAATTTGGAAAGGTGGGAGATGTTGCCTGAAAGGATGGCCCTGGGACAGCTTAGGCTGTTTTGCAGGGGAGAATCTGTTCTGAGCTCGGGAGATCAGAAGGCTGATAGAAAGCCTGATGGTAAAGACCAGGCTTGGGAGGTTTCTTCTGGGAAGAAGGACTGCACTGGTTGTTCAACTCCACATAATGTGTGGTATGAGTTGGCCAAAAGTTTTTCTAACTTTTGCTCATGTCCAGAGACTTTGCCTGAGACTGTGTTTAATGACACTAAAACTAAATAAGATTAATACTTGGTATCTGATTTATCATAGCTATATATCCATTCTCCAGCCAACTTGGAAAATTCATTGTGCCATATTATATACTTTGTATATAGAATGTGTCTATCACTGCAGGAAATTCTAGTAAATGACATTTCTCTTAAGCATGGGACAATAAAGAATGAATTTTGATCCCTACATTGATGTGAGGGATGCTTCAACTTGTCAACTTGATCTGCCTGAGAGCATGCAAAAGAATAAGAAAAAGAAAGCACTTTCTGGATGTTTCTGACTGAGGCATGGGGGTACTACTTGGGGTCTATAATTGGTTCTTGGTCTGTTCCTTTTTGGTAGTGTTTTACTGCTGTGCTTTTCAGTCATCATGAGTTCAGAGTATCTTTCTTCTGTCATGCTCTTCTTCCATGATGTACCTGTGTTGGAGTCAGACAGCCATGGACTGAACCCTCTGAAATCATGAGATTAATTAAACCTTTCCTGCTTTAGATTATGGATATCAGGCACTGTGCTTCAGCCATGGAAAATCTGACTACTACATTTTTTTTAAGTTCTAAGGCAAAATACTATCTGTAGGAGTTTTTCCACCCATTACTTCTTTAGGTTTAAATAATTATTTCGACTCAGAGTTAAACTGATTACCTAGAATGTGATGAGTCCTGGAATGAATTTCCAGCATGCAAAATAAATACACACACACACACACACACACACAGAGAGAGAGAGAGAGAGAGAGAGAGAGAGAGAGAGAGAGAGAGATGCAACAATTTCTGATACAGTTGTGAGACAACACTGACTCAAGATCAACGTATTCTTTGAAAAATGACTCCATTTGGATTTCTACCTTTCTTTTTCTTTCACACACAATTTTGAAATATCTGTCTTGTATATTTCCAGAGACTTTATTTGAATCTACCATAAATGCTGAAAAGCTGACCTTTCAGGTAAGATAAGCTAAAAGTGTTGATATAATCATACTGCATTATTATTTCTGTATTTATCAGTTTAATGCAGAGTGCAAAAGAAATGATGGCTTCCTTTTTCCTCCTAAAACTCAATATAGGGTTATTAAGGGAGTCCTGGAAGGCATTTATTAAATCTTTATAAGCCAGGATACTATGACAGCCAATAACATACTTATTGGTTTCTAGGTGCTAACTTTATCTCTCAGAACTAACTTCATTTGTGTTTTTCATAGGCTCAGTGTTTAAAAGTAAGTATATCACATTGACCAGGAAAAAGAAAAGATAGCTTGCAGAGATTAATGCTTATTTCTTAAGCAAGCCCTGCAGAAATATTTCGCACTTCTAGACACTGAACTGAGTTACATCCCCAGCCATTTATTTCTTTATTTCTTTATGACAGCATCTCTGTAACTTGCCCAGGCTCACTTCAAACTTGAGATATCATGTGATATTTCCACATCAGCTTTGGAAGTAGTTGGATTACAGATAATGCAAATGAACCTGGCTTTTCTCTACACTATTTACCCCTCTTATACTTTCTAGAAATATATTCCTCGGTCAATCACCACACAGAGCCTTGATTGTAAATTACAGCCTTATTTTCCATAGCAAGATCTATCTCTTGGAAATAAGGAGGAAGACAAAGGGTGAAGACACAAACATTTGGGTCTGAAATGGCTCCAAATTCTTATGTGTTAAAGGTTTGTTTACTGCCACAGCAGAGCTCAGAGCTGGTGACAGAGGGAGATGATTGGGTTTTGGGTCAGGAGAGTTGAAACCTCATTAATGTATTAGTCCATTAATGAGTTCATAGTTTGGCAGTTGCCTGGGTGGTAGTTTTGCTGTGAAAACAAACCCCTTCTGCATGTTTTCCGGCTACCATGAGGTGAGTATCTTTCCCCAACCATACCTTCATGCCATGATATGTTTGTCTCACACAGGCTTAAGAACAATGGAGTCTACCAACCATGGACTGAAACATCTGAAACCATGAGCCTGAAGCAGTCTTTCCTTCTTTTTCAGTTAATCCACTCAGCTGTTTTGTCCCAGTGAAACCATACAGCTATTTCACTCCGAAATATCTTCCTGTTAAACCACGAGTTAATAAAAGGAAGGGATTTCTGCAACAAATACCATCATTTGTTTCAGTTTCGCAAACAAAATGAAGGCAGTAGTTCCAAGAAATGCCTATAAAATATTTATCTTTTTAAGGATATAGCTTTTTGAAAGATTTATGACTTCACTTTTTGAGTAAAGCACTCTTTAAAAAGTGCAACATCTTTCCAAAAAAATATGATGCCATAGTGGCTTTATTTTGCATATGGAATAGGCTTTATATCTGCTGTATTATGTCCACTAAAAACATAATCATTAGCAGTCCTCAATTTCTCTCATCATAACTTTGGCTAGACAGTTTTTCTAAAAAGACTAGCTGATCTAAATTTGGTCATAATGCATTGCTGAAATACTAAAATATATAATTCTCTCTGTCTCTGTCTCTCTGTCTCTATTTTATACATGTACTTAATCTTCCAATTTATTGTGTATGATACATTTGAGTTTTTAATTATCTTGAAGGTTCTTGTTTACAGGAGGATTCTTCTAAAACCTTATATTTTGAAAGAATATTACAAAGGTCATTGTATGATATTGAAATTCGAGATCCACTAAACCCATGAAATGCTGATGTTTGATTTGGACTGTTGAATAAATGTGAAAATAAGTAAATCGGACTGGTTTGTTTTACTTATACCAATTTATATGTAATTCTAGATACATCAACTAACACTTGCATTCTTATCTCTGGTGCCTATTGTGTGATTTTTGCTTTCAAGAAAATAATTAACTTTAATGTTTGAAGACAATTTACTTGTTACAGTTTTTTTTTTTCATTTAGTGCTATTACTTCCCTCATCTTCATTCTGAAATTTGAATCTTTTCTTTTAAAAAAAAACTCTTCTGTGGGAATAATAACGTAAAAAGTTACTCTTGGGCTCATTTCCAAAGAATGTTCTAAATATTTACTTGAATTATGACATAAAAAAATGAATGAAATGAAAATAGTTTTTAAATACTTCAAAATTATTATCTTGGATGATTATGATGAATCTAAATAATGCTAACAGGACCTTTTTTTTATTTTCTTCTATAAAGAAGGCTCTCACACTGACAGCTGGAATTCTTCAGTCTAATGGCCAAATTATTACTCTCCACATGAAAACAATTAGTGTGCTAAGGATTCCGCTATTAGGTTATAGTTCAAGTCATACAAATAATGCTTCAGCTCAGTATCAGAATGGTATCAATATTCTTGTTTCTTTCAATGAATAATTTAGGGTACCTTTCATAAAACCCAGACTGTTAAGCCTTCTGTTTATACAAAAAGCAAAGTTTTATAGTACACAAACAATGTGTATTCTCATAAGAATTTGTTTCTACTGACAATGCAAGAAAGTAAGTACCAGCCTACAAACAATTCTGACTGATCTGTGACTGTATTAGCAATCTTAAGGTATGCATTTGGATTATGTGATTATGGAGTATGAGATCTTATAGAGAATCTAGCTAGAATACTTACATTTTGCTACAGTTTTTTTTAATAATATAAGACTTCAGCATGACCCGTTTGAATATGGAGGTATCATACATTAATGTGCATCATGATATATTTATGAAGCAAACACTTTCTTCTTCCTTTCCGATACTATTGACAAAAGATTCATTTTTATAAACATGGATAATTTCTCATGGGAGTCGCTCACCAACACAGAGAGGCTAAAAGGATCAAGTTGTACGTGAGCTGTAAAACAAAACTGATTCAGACAGACATGTTGGAAGGCGTGACAGCTGGGCTGTCGAGCATTATTCACTAGATATAAGCTGACCAGAGAGAAACAACAGGGGATGCTATGTTTAACACACATGAATTCCAAGTGGAAACCTTCCTAGAGAATGTAGGACAAAATCTGTTTTATATGTGTAACTTCTCTGAGACACTAGAGTTGAAGCCAATGGAATTATTTTGAATGCTCAGAATGGAAGGGGAAAAAAAGTGAACTTTGCCAGGCACGTGCAGTGAGATTGGCTAATGAATGGTTTCCTGCTCATATGAAATCTGCAGTCACCGCATCCCTATTCTTTTTTATTTTGCCTGAAGTAGACAGATTGATTTTGCCGGTATTTCTTTAAATGAAAAAAATAAGATCAAATCTCTCTTACTTTAAAGCTCAGACACACTTGTATTTTCTAAATATTTGTAATGACAAACATTATCACACTAGAGAGAAATCCTTGGGCCACCACATCAATGGGTGGGACATTGAGAGTTTTCTATGTACCCTATGACATATTGGAGAGATACGATGGTATCATTCAGAAATTTCTTAATAACATGACCTTCATAAGTAAAATTGTAATTACCTGTCTCAAGGGAGGTGCCAATCCTATATGAATCAATGAGAATCAGCTAAAGTTCATCTCCCTGACTCATTTCATTTGTGTCTGCCCAAAAATAGCACAAAGGAAACATTACCCCACCCCATTGGAGAAATGAAGGATATTTAAAGGTCCTGTGGCAGAATCAGAAAATGTAGTCTAGAGCAGTCTACCCTTTCAGAATCAATTGTATAATGCAGTCTTTATAATGTGCTTCTCTTGGAGGAATCATAGGGTGAGTGTAATGATAATGCAGGAAATGGGCTTTCTAGATCTCTTGACTCAATAAAAGCGGTGTTAAATTCTAAAGAATTTAGAATTTAGGGTAAGGGATATATAAGCTGTGCAAGCAGTGCAGGTGTGAATGTCTTCATCTACACCAAACTGAGAATCTGGTGTCCTTGAATCACGCACATCAATGTATGGGACATGAGAAATAGTTGAAAGTCCCAGTTTTCTGAGAGTTCACCATTGATCATGTGTACAAACTTATCTATGTATCCGTCTTTATTTCTGTATCCAATTCAATTCAAAATGAGCATTCCCAGTCTGTGACAAAGCCAAAATCGTTTTTTAAACCCAGTCATTTGTACCTACTAAGAGTGAGGCAGAAATGAGAAGCTATTCTACAAACACATGCTTGTAAATGAAATAAACATTGGGAAGAGACTCCTCTTGCTTGGAGAAATTCTTAGATAACAGGTGCAGTCTCTGAAGCTAATTTGTCAAAACCATGGAGAAAATCATTCTGTCAATACTGGTACCTAGTTTAAAAAATCAAACTTCCCTTATTCGCCAGTAATCCATTTCATTGATCTCTATTTTCTCAAAATCGCACATCTGTCTTAGGTCTGACATGTTTTTAAAGGACATATTTTGGATTTAGTATGTTGTTCATCCCAGTGTCTGGAGTTTTTGAAGGTGGGCTTTTTGAAAATTTTATTTATGAAAATGATACCAAATCATAATGGAAAATGTTTAAGATTAAATTATACATTACTTTAGGTGTTATATGTGTTTACATTTCCATATCTAGTCATCTTTTTCTGTATCTTGACATCTTTGCTGTCTATAACCTGTATTTCTATCATTATCATCCGTCTCATCAATCTTTCTATTTGTATATCTATATATCCATTATCTAACACCTACCGATGTATTTATCGGCCATCATGGCTATTGATCTAATCTAATCTAATGATGACCACAGTCTCCTATCTATGTGTTTATGCAGATCATCAGTTATATGCTTCCTACCTGTCTATTATATATTTCCATATAAATTATGTATCACCACTCTCTCATCTATCAGTCTGTCTATCCTGTCTGTCTGTCTGTCTCTAATCTCTTTCTTTTTCTCTGGATCCCTTTCCTTCTGTCAGATTTCTTTTCTTTTCTTTTTTTCTCTTTCATTTCTGTGCTCTCTTTTCACTGTGTATGAGACATGTCTCATGTCATTACAGATTGCCCTGTTCCTGATTTTCATCTATTTGCACATATTGTTCACAAGAACAAGTGAGAGACAGACACATTTGTCTCGTCCTGACATACTAAGAAATGCTCACTCTGGGCACTTTCCTTTCTTTTTCATTCGTTGCTGGACTTTTTTGTATTATAGAAGGGAGACGTTGCCTATTTTCTTACTGACTGAGCTTCCAGGTCAAAGGCTGCTTATGGTTTCCTGGCTTTAGATTCACAGAGTGCTTTTCCCAAATCTGTACAAACCAAACAAGGACACGAGGAGGCCAAAGGAGTTGTAAGAAACTGATGTGGGGAAGTAACACAGCACAAACTTGGAAAAACTGATTATCCTGCTTCCATCTTTGAATATGCTTCATGGTAGCAAAGCTAATGTTGTACCTTCCAGAGTCTCAACCAACCTCTGCTTGCTACACAATTTCCATCATCTCCTACACATGTTAATGAGTTGACCTCTTCCTATTCTCTTCTGTCAGAATGGTAACGTGCTGTTTATAAAACCATTTGAAGACTTTCTCCTTTCTGGAGTTTCTCCCAGACCTGTTCTTCCCCCTTTACATTTCCCTGTACCCTTTTAAACAGAATCAGAATGTAACTCAGTCTCTAAATTCCTGTAACCTATTCTTAATAAGCATAGTGTCATGGTTTATGCATTGTGTCAACTTGAGAAGTTTAGATGTTTAAGGAGAGACTCAGTAGGGAGGCAGGATCCTTACTTGTAAATATCCTCATGCTGTGCCAGAGGAGGGTAAGGAGATTTTGTGACTGCTGCACCAGCGACAGAGAATACCGGGCTGGCCTGTGTACAATATAAGGAAAAAGAGATTTGCTCCCCCAACTTTTGCTCTGTCTGATTTTGCTGTCTTCTGCTTCCCTGAAGTGTCGCCCCGGTGCCGTGAACCCCACCTTGCAACAGCTGATTATGGACTGAAACCTCCACAAACTGTGAGCTAAATAAACCTTTCCTTCCTTTATTTTGAGTGTCAGGTGTTCGGTCTCAGCAATGAGAGAAAAGTAACTTAGACAAATAGCAATCCTTTCTTTATTTACCTTTTGTTTAATATTTGGAATCTTGTCAAACAAGAGTTGCTCTAGGTGGTCTAGGAACATTTGCCTTTGGGGTACAATAGCTTGCAAAACTCTGGAGGTAGACAACCAGTTAATAAGGTAGGTGCATGTTTACATTTATAAGACATTGTGACACTATTTCCAAACGCTTAAACTATAAGAATCCACCAGCACTAAATGAGGGAAAAGTTGCTCTATGTCACCATCAAAGATGTCATAGAGAGACTTTTTGTGTTACTAGGGATTGAACCTAGGGCCTTGGCAATGAGTTACTACCTCAGGCATTTTTTTGTCTTTTATTTTCTGAGACAGGGTCTCAGTAAGTAGCTAAGTTGATACCGCATGGAATTTTTCCTGCCTTACTCTCCCATCATACTTGGTTTACAAGTGTATAAAACCATACCCACCCAATGGAATATGCCTCCCTGTTCTTCCTGAATGAATGGAATTCATGGTCATCTACTTTTTTGTTGTTGTTGTTGTTGTTTGGGTTTTTTTTTTTTAGTTTTAAAGAGAATAAAACAAAACATTATACAGAAACAAAACCAGACAGTGAGAGCAATACTGGATTTCAAAAATAAAGCAGTAGGAGATCAGCCACAATTAGTACAATACACATTGTGATCCTCTGTATAGATGCTCAGACCACCAGATACAGGTACAGAGTCAATCAAACAGCACAAGCACCAAGGTGTTTCTTTACTGAGATGAATTCCCAGCCTCTCAGAAATTCCAGGTGTGTGGTTGCTCATTTCCTCTCTGACTATATCTCCTAGACTTGCTCCAGGTGAGACCTAGGCATGCAAAATTAATGAAGCAATAGAAACACTAGGTGGTTTCTTGACATCAGTTGCTATCAGTTGAGAAATTTCAGGCGTGTGGTTTCTAATTTCTTTGTGTCTGTGTCTCCTGAACTTGTTCTGGGTGGGCCGGAGGGCTGGGATTCCACCCTGCTCCTTTGTCTTGACATCTTCCTGTGTTCCACTGAATCAGCCAGTTGCTGTGTTCTGGGTGTTTTGTTTGCCACACTGGCTGCTTGTCCCAAGGTGCAGGGGGTTGGGCTTCCTCCAGTTTGAGGTTCATGTGGTGGCATTTCTATACCTTCCTGAGTAACATGTCCTTTCGAACCTTTGATTTTTCTTTTCCATTTTAAATTGGATTGCTTCCAATTATTCATATTTGAGCTTTTTCTGCATTCTGATGACAATTTTTTTTCAAATACACCTTTTCTGTCAGTCTGAAACACCTTGCTTTATTCTTTTGTCTCTTTTAAAGAGAAGATATTTAGGCAGCCGGCAGCCCTGCATTGACCCACACACTCCAGCAGCCGTTGGAAGCCAGTGCCCACTGGTAACCAGCTTGGTAGGGAGCAGCTGGCCCTGACCCCACCTGTACTTCAGCAGCCATTGAGAGACTCTGACTGCAGGTAGCCAAACAGCAGTCTACCCTGCACAAGCACACCCAGTGGCCACCATTGGATACTCATAGCCAGCCCTGGCCAGGAGAAGCCAAGAGAACCAAACAATCATGCTGTGGAGAAATTGTACCCAACACAGGAAGTACCTGGGACCTCACTGCCTGCATGTTTGGAAGAACCAAAGAAAATGTCACATGAAGAAGCAAAATCTAGTATCCGACCCAAGCAGAGCGAGTCCAGCAGATGAAAACATGGAAGAGATTGGAAGTCACACATCTGAAGTGTCTGAAGTGATGCCAACTGAAGGAAAGCGACAACTTTATGAGGCTTTAAAAGAAATTACAACAAAAAGACTATCTCAGGTAAAACAAGAAGTGAAAAGCATAATAAAAGAATTACTAAGCATTCCTAAAGAAGACATAGGTTAAAAAACACAGAGGAGCACAGGAAAATGAGAGAAACCACGAATGAACAATGTAAGACAGATTTAGAATGCATGAAACAGATTCAAAGACATATCCTGGAAAGTAAAAATTCCACTGAAAGCTGGCAAAACCACTTGAAAGAAACTGCAAATAGACTTTCAGACCTTGAAGACAAGTGTGCACCTTGTATTTGTGAAAGATCTCTTAAGCATAACAAAGAACCAGAAAATAACAAGTCAACAACTGCAAAACAATTCAAAGCAAAATAATTTAAGAATAATAGGTGTCAGTGAAAAAATAGGGGTCAACACAAATGAAATTAAAATTCTACTTGCAGAAGTAATAGCAGAAAATTTTCCAAATATGGAGTAAAAACATTATATGCAGATAAGAGAGGCTTATAGGACTCTAGCTAACTATAATCAAAATAAATCTACATCCAGACAAACAGTAATCAAGATTCCAGAAATTCAATACAAGAAAAGAATATTAAAAGCTGTTAGAGAAAATAAATAGATCACCTATAAAGGAAAACTCAACAGAATCATGACAGACTTCTCACCACCAACCATCAAGTCAAGAAGAGCTTAGAATGAAGTGCTTCATGCCCTGAAAGAAAACAACTTCCAACCCAGATTGATGTATGTGAAAAACTATCTTTCAAAATTAGTGGAGAGATGATATTCTTCCATGACAAAGAACAACTAAAGGAATTCACAGCCACCAAGCTAACCCTACAAAGAATACTAAAGGACATTCTAGAGAAAGATGAAAAAAAAAAAAAAACAGCCTAGTTCCAGAAACAGCAACAGTGGGCGATCATGGAGCAGGGCAGACAATTGAATGGAGGAGAAAAGTAGGCAGCCAATCATGGGAAAATAGCATGGCAGAGATCATCCGGTACACGTTGGCCATAACAATTAATGTAGATGGCCCCAATTCACCAAAAAATAGAAATCCATGCTGAGTGGATCAGGAGACAGGATCCTCCAACATGCTTTATTCAAGAAACACATTTAACTCAAAAGGAAATTCTTAGACTAAATGTCAAAGAAAAAAAAATACTGCATGTCACAGGGAATCAGAAAAAAAAGTAAAGATATCTTGCCCATCAACTACAGACTGGATAAGAAAGATACGGCATTTTTGTACAATGGAAAGCTAGTCAGCTATGAAGAAAGATAACCTCAAGGCTCTGGTAGGTAAATGGATACAACTCGAGATCATGGTTCAGAGTCACTTGGGTGAACATCATGTTATATCCCTAATATAAAAAATTAAAGGAGTAAGTGGAATCCAAAATGCTCAATAGACATTGTGAAAGGAAAAGGGAGGAGATATCTAGAGAGTGAAGGCAGTGGCCATTGTTAATCTATATCCTGTTTTGAAACCCTACATTGTTTTCATTGTTCTGTTTAGCTTGGATTTATTCTGTTTTGTTTTGTTTGATTTTTTCATATTTGATGGCATGGACAGGTATTTCAAAAATAAAAATCTGTGTTAGAGTAGCCATTATTGATTTCCTATTATCTTGTTTCAAAGACCCATATTACCTTGCTTTCTTTTGACTGATTTTATTCTATTTTGTTCTGTTTGATTTTTGTTGTTGTTGTTGTTATTGTTGCTGTTTTATCTGTACCAGGGATCAAACTCACGACCGTGCACTTGCAAGGCAGGTGCTTACGCTGCTGAGCTAAATCCCCAGCCCCTCTGCTTGATTTTATTATGTCCCATGCTACACACAGTTAATTTGAAGATAACAAGATGCATTATGGTAGCCACTGCTGTTTTCCTGTTGTCTTGTTTTGAAGTCCTGTATTGCTTTCATTGTTTCATTTTGATTGGTTTTATTTTGTTCTGTTTTGATTGATTTTATTAGGCCTGATGATATGGGCAATTTTTTTAAAGATAACAAGAGGCATTTTGGTAGCCATTATTGATTTCCTGTTATCTTATTTTGAAGCCTTGTGTCACATTCATTGTTTTGTTTTGATTGACTATTCTGTTTTGTTTGATTTTATTACATCTGACGGTATAAATAGCTACTTTGAAGATAAGATGCATTATAGTAGTTTTGATTGTCGGTCTCTGTTTTATTTCTTTTGGTTTTATCCTCTTCAAATAAAAAATGAGTAGATATTTTTCATAATGGCTATGTTATTTATCATTTTTAAGAGGAATGTGATTTTTACTCTCATTTGCAAGAAATGTTTTGGCATCTGTAGATCTCACTTATTCCCTTATGCTAGAAGAATTGCATATATAGGGTTTAAATCTATGTTTATATTTAACAGTTTACTCATTTTGAGCTGATAGTATGCAGGGTAGACAATGAGGTTTTTTTTTTTTATTCATGGATATGTGTTCCATCATTTTTTTTTAAATGCTATCTTTTCTCTCATGAATTGATTCTAAAACTCTTTTATCTGAAATCTATTTTTCATATATCTCTATGACTATCTCTGGACTATACTTCTTTCTCTTTATTTGTCTAAATATTTTAACTGGTTTAATTATTCAGTCTACAACATGAGGATCTGTAGGTTTAGCTCAACAGTAGAACATTTGCCTGGCATGCTTGAGCCCAAAACAACTGATAAATACTTACAACAAAACAAAACAAAATTTGACAATAAAAATTAGATAATGTATGGTGTTCAGCTTTCTTCTTAATTTTTTCAAAATCATTTTTAATATTTTTAAAATTCTCCTTCTGTTAGGTCAAATGGAGCTCGGTTTGTTTCTGCTAAGGTTGAGATAAATCTCCGTGACCATTTCATAAACCTTCAAATTCAACTCGTCAAATTGTACCCAAAAAGTCCCTGCTGGAAATTTCAGTGTGATTATACCAAACATACTGATCCATTTCAGGGCAGTTGACATCTATACAATATTGAGTTTTCTGACTGTTATCACTATATATTTATTGGTAATGTTCTTGACTTTATGGTCTATGCATTTTTAACGTATCTCCCTTTGGATTTTCCCTGTAGGCACTCTACATGTTTGCTGCCGTGGTAAAAACAGCATTAGTATTCAAATATATATTTTGATGCCTATTGACAGACTATCGAGGTGTAATTGGTTTGTGTCTATTTGCAACTAGCATCTTAAAATGGAATTCAAAGGTTCAGACTTTTTTTGTTAGAGAAAAACAATTTTTCCACACTTCTTTCTGCTATCGACACAAAATCACAGACTTCTCCTTGTATGGCCACCCCCAAAACAGGATATATAGATGGCAGACGCAGGAGACCAGAGAACCACTTTCTTTCCAAAAGAAAGCATAATCTGGGCATGGTGGCTCAAGCCCACCACACTGGAGCCTGAGACAGGAGAGCTGTTATGAGTTCAAGCCCAACCTGAGCCACAAAGTGAGCTCCATGCCAGCCTGAACTGCATAGTGAGACCCTGTCTCAAAAACATATATTATAAATAAATAAATAATAAGAAAGACAGAATGAACTGGAATTAGTCACAAGTGCAGGAATATACATTTTTCCCTTTGTTTCTTAGTATAAAATATCCCAAGACGCATGATCCCAGTGAGGTCATGATTAAGCGGACACCTCTATCTCCTCCTGTCTATGGTTGGACAAAGCCTTTTTTTGTTTTTACACCAAAATAAATGGTCTTCTTTAATTTAGTCAACAGCAAGCAAATAAACCTGAGCCCATGAAACCATGCGGCTGACAAAATATTGATGTCTTATGGAAGAGTTTTCTGTTTGGATGCAACACATATTGTGAAGTGTGTTTTGTTGGGTGTTGGATATGGTCATACAGTTTGACCTCCTAAGAAAGAAAGAAAGAAAGAAAGAAAGAAAGAAAGAAAGAAAGAAAGAAAGAAAAGAAGAGAGGAGAAAAAAGAGATAACAAGACCAAAAGAAAGATATCTCTACTGAATATGTGTTGGTTTTTGACTCTAATAAATCCCTCTTCCATCAGTTTGATAGAATAACTACTAACCTAAGTATGCTACTAGTAAACCATTATGGCATTGTAATTCACCTCGAGATGATTTAAAGCATACACAAAAACAATGTAGCTGATGAGTTTTCTTGGCCTGCTTAAAGTCTGCTTAAAATATTCTAGGTTAAACCAGGTTGCTAAACAGTAGTAGAGGCCTTCAAACATTATCTTTTAAAGTTATTTTTGTGAGATATTTCTGTCTGCTTTTTTATCTGCTTGTTTTGCTTTCACTCCTACGTTTGTAGCACACAATGCTCACCTTCCATGTGGGGAGTTGGTATATGCACAGGACACCGCATAGTTCTATATTCTTCTCCATCCTCTCCCCTCTCTCTAGCTTCAGTCCCCTTCTCCTTAGAGAAAAATCTGTCACACTGCCTTATATTACCTAGTCTTTATTTTGCTCTTCACTTATATCTTGGTTTTCTCTTTTAAAAGAAACTATGTAATATGGAAGCTTGTGTGTTTAAATTATTTCACTTACCATTATGGTCTCAAGGTGCATCCATATTCCTAAAATAACTCAACATATCTTCTTTATGGAATAGCAGTACTCCATTAGGTGCAAATACCACCTCTTCTTTATCTGTTCATCTGTTCATGGACCCTTAGGCCATTTGCTCATTTTTTTAATACTCAGAGCATTTCACAATTTTAAATAAGAGACTCAAACTTCTCTTATATATATATCAAACTTGAGATTTGGATTTTTTAAGGAGAGGGGCAAATTGTTATACTACGCCAGCTATTAGGAAAATCCCGATCATCCATTTTGGAACCAAAAACCTTCCATGTGCTTTGTACCACAGCTCATATTGCCCAGCATTTCCTAGCGAGTCTAGCCATCCAGAATAGAATCTTGAAGTCCTCTGTTTCATGTTTCCGGATGGTTCACGGCCAGGGCTGAAGTCATTTGCTACAAATCAACACCCACACTGCCATTTTCCCCCTTGAATGGCTTCCACATCTACACTCACATTTTTTATTCATCTCTGAATACATGAAAACCAAACTCTCTTTCCTTATATGAATGTTGCCTCTGACTCCCAGCTGCCTTGATTTCCCAAGACTCAAGGGTCTTCTTCCACAGTCAGCCTGACCCTTCCCTACCTAAATCCAAATCTGTGTGTGCTACGTCAGTTCTAGAATCTGGAAGCCTACAGATCTTTCTTCCTTAGCTTCCATTCCATCAGAGACACACTGGTCTCTCCAGTTGTTTCTTTTGTTGACAGTCACAATTTCTTTTTCCTCTTTGGAGTGTTTTCTGGCAGGACAGAAAAGCAATGGTCCATCTCTTACCTCATGGTAGATACCAAAAGGGATTCTTTCCAAGAGGAATCCTGAGCACAGAATGGGAAAAGACAGATAAAAGAGGTCATGGTTTTTTGAGGACTCTCCACACTGACTTCCTCCAACCCAGCTGTTCTCCTTCTAAGCATTTTCCCAGAAGAACTGAAAGCATCATACCACAGCAATACATGTGCACTCATGTTTATAACAGCACACTTTGTAACAGCTAAATCTTGGGAACAACCCAAATGCCCATCAACTGCAGAATGGATAAAAAACCTGGTATTTTTCTACAGTGGAATATTACTCAGCTATAAATAAGAATAAACGTGAGGCTTTTATAGATCAGCAGATGCAACTTGAGACCCTACTCATTAGTGAAATAAATCAGACTTGCATGTGTAAATATCATATTGTCTCCCTAGTATAAAAAACTGAAAGAGACAATAAGGTTCAGAATGTACAACTGATACTGTGAAAAGAAAGAAGAACTTTCATTTCACAAGGAGAAAAGAAAAAAGGGAAAAGGTTTTCTGTATCTATATCTATATCTATATCTATATCTATATCTATATCTATATCTATATCCAAGATAGATACTATACTACTAATCTGTTAATTCATCACAAAGAACAGTTAGTAGTTTGTGTTTTCCTAGTTGGACTGTTTGATCATTTTTTATGCCTATATCTTGTAATCTGAACAACTGTTCTGAAGCTAACAATATGAAATATATTAAACAGTGTTAACTTGCTATTATTATGTTTTGAAATTCCATATCATTGTCTTTCTTCTTTTTCGTTTAAAAACACACGTACTGTTCTGTACATTTATTGTAGGTCAAAAAAAACACATACGTTCCCAAAGGGCCCGAGTGGACCGGTTAACAGACCCATGACATTACCAAGCACAAAGGAAAATGGGTCTTTTAGGTCAGAAATTCCAGGCTTTGCTTCCGTTCCTGAAAACAAAGCAGCAGGACTGTTGTCCTATCGATAACTCACGTGGCTTGGTTTCGGCTTTCAGCTGCTCTGTGGAAACACTCAACTGACTTCCCATCAGATGTAAAAGAAGAATACAACACAGCGGCTTTCCGACTGATTCAGGGGCCACACACTCGCTGTGGATTTGGTTGATGGATATGAGCTCTGGATTTCTCAGGACATATTCTGCCCAGCTCTTTGGTTTCTCCCACGCCTAATCTCCCACCTTGTTTGGCAATCGTCACTGCCTTGTTCCGCAAATTCTCACTAGGAGAGGTTCAAAGAAGTCCAAAAATTGAACATAAGGACCTTGGCTCATGTCACTCTTGGGATGGGGGAAGATTTGGTGAGGTCCTTCACAGAAACAAGATTTTCAGGAAACATTAGTAAGTTACATAAAGCAATTCACTTGGGAGGATTTTAAAAGTTCGGTCTCAAGGAAGTAGAGTGAGGAATTTCCATAGAGAAGCATGCTATAGACTAGAATGGTGGATGTTTGGGTGCACGTGACAGTGCAAATTGGCGCAACCTATAAATATGCAGAAAGTTTGGGCTTGATTTAGTACAAGAGTGAAGACCACCCACACTTAGGAAGATGAAAGCTTATCTATCTGAATAAGCATGCACCACTTTCCGGGGGAAAGTCATGGACCCAGTCTATTTTATATTTTTATGGGAAATTTAAGGTGTTTTCTGTTTAAAAAATTACATTCTTTAAATCTTTATGCTTATTGATCTTTTTCTTTTAAACAAAAGATGGTAGTCGACTGGCCTTGAGCTCATTAGGGTAGCCTAGCCTGCCTAAACCTTGAAGTAACCCTCCTGTCTCAGCCTCCCAACAGCTTAGATTAGACATGTATCACAATACTCAGGCTGTTACTTTATCTCAGCCCTCAAGATTCCTGACCTTCACCTTATCAACAGAGCTGATTTATAGACCTAGCCGTGTCATTTTTTTATAAGGAAAGCACACACATTTTATTAACCTTATGTATACATGAGGCTTTCCAGATTAAGCATGAGATCTGTAGAAATAGCCATGTGAATGGTTCTGTACTCTTTAGACAAACACTTTAGGCAAGTTTATGAGGAAATGAAGGGCTAAAGGGACCCCTGGTTCCCATTTTCTCCTCAGTATGGTGATCAGGTTGCGAGATTTCTGTGGGTATATTGAGGTCTTTAGGGCTGCTATAAGCATGGTCTATTTTGAATAAAAATGGTAAAATGCCAGAGTAGGAAAAATCTATGGAGATGGAAAATAGCTCAGGATTTGCTAGATTTACAGTGGAGCAGACTGAACGATGATCGCCAGGGGTCATAGCCTTTTTTTCATTGTTTTCAAATTTTTATTATTCATTCATTTATTTATTTTCATTTGATTTTTGGTGTTGACCCAGGGCGTTGCTACACAGATCAGGTCTTGAGCTCACCTTGTAGCTCAGGCTACTTTCGAACTCACTGTGTTCCTCCCGCGTCTGCCTCCAGAATGCTGGGATTACAGCCAGGCGCCACCACCCCCAGCTAGAGGGTTTTGATTTGGGAAAACACAATGATCATCGAAGTTGGACTGTGGTCTTGACGGTACAACGCTGTCAAAATTTTGAAATTTACAGAGACTTCACAGTACCTTTACACACACACACACACACACACACACACAACCTGAGGAGTACAGATTTAGAAAATGCTAGGTAATGTTGCTTGTGCCTTACATTGCTATTTTCTTAAGGGTGCAATTTTTACATTTTATGATTTCCTTCTTGGGCATGTTGATGACCAGAAAAAATACCAGCCCTAGGGAGGCTGAGGCAAAAGAATTTCTGCTAGTTTGAGTCCAGCTATTAGTGGGGTCAAACTCAGCCTAAACCACATAGCAAGGTCTATATATATACATATATATATATATATGATTTTCTTTTCTTCTTCCTATTTTTATTTCTTCCATCCTACCTGCCTCAGAAATAATGTCTTCCCTCTTTAGGTAAACTTTTCTATGTGAATCCCACTTTTTCTGCATCAGTTGGTGGAAAAGATTGTGCCACATTCAGCCTTTACACTTTTTGCTGTGACTGCCCTGCATCTAGTCTCCTTTTACTGCAATACACTTGACAGGAGTGATATTTTGATCTTTTATTTATCTTCTTCTGGGAAAGGCTTTATGATTTCATATAGCTTTTGTTTTCCTTTCTATTGCTGTCCCACCTGATTGAATTTTACCTTCTATTTTACTGTTGGCCATCTGTTGGGATTCCCTAAAGAAACTACAGTCATCTTGGCATTCTGTGAACTTTAAAATTATGCTAGCCTTTCAGAATCTCTGTCTCTGTCTCTCTCTCTCTGTCTCTCTGTCTTTCTGTCTCTCTCTCTGTCTCTCTGTCTTTCTCTCTCACTCTGTCTCTCTCTGTCTCTGTCTCTCTCTCTGATATGCAATCAGCAACACCTTTCACATCTGGCGAAATTCCAGTACACTGAAATATCAACGCTATTAGTTCCATTACTTAAGCTAAAAAGACCCACAGGCGTTGTAAACACAGCGCAAAGGAGACTCCACACACATCCACCCAACTGTGTGTTTTAAATTAACTGTGTTCCTGAAGACAGAATACCCCAGAGACCCCATTTCTAAAGAGCCAATATTTCAATGACCTAATTTAATAATGACGGCAGAACATAAGAAAGGAATGGTACGATTGGACTGTCCCCAGTGTCAGCCAACTCTAATCACCAGAACAGAGAAGAAAACTTTGGTACCCCTGAGTCGATTAAAAAAAAAATAATGATAAACGAATGATTCTTTGGGTCAGATGACTCCCAAAAGATTTCTATTTCAAGATACCTAAAGCCACCCAAAAATCCTGTAATGGGTCCCCATTTCTGGTAGGTAGGAATAAGTGGGAGAAAAACCTGAAACTATGTCTCAGCATTGCCTCGCATTACCTATCTAGCATTATCTGGTTTCATGCAAATCTCTACAACACTGTATTCTCAACTTGAGCCACTTAATAAAGTGGATTTTATAAGCACTGTGCTTTTAATAAATGAAGAGCGTTCCTCCCTGGCAAAACTTCCAAGCCTTTTTGAACCAAGGGGAGTGATATCGTTGTTGCTGCTGCTGTTTGTTTTATTTTTGTCCTGGTTGCAGCTGTCCTGGGCCCTGCACAGTCTGGGGAGCCAATCAGTTTCCTAGAAGATTGTGTTTGGACATTTTCACTGCAGAGAAGGACGGGAAAAAGGACAAATATTTATTTAGATCAGGGGTCAGCTTCCCAAAGGGACAGCTGGCGAGTGTGACAGGCAGAAATCACGGTCAGCTTGAGAGACTGGGGTTGCAGGGTTTCAGAAAGAGTCTTGCAGTTAATGCAGGGTTTTTTGTTTGTTTGTTTTTGTTGCTGCTGTTGTTACTGTCGTTGTTGTTTTGGACTGGAGACTGAATTCATGACCTTATACTTGTCAGGCAGGCACTTGTGCCCCCAGCCCCTTCAGTTAATGTGGTTATGTGCAGAAATACAAATTAAAACATCACTGAGATTGGTCTTACTCCAGAAAAAGTGACCATCAGCCAGAAGTCAAATAACAAATACTAGTGATGATGGGGGGCGGGGGGTTTCTATACTATTTCTTGGGACGTAGGGAATCAGTATGGCGATCCCTCGAAAAAGGAAAACTAGTGATTTTATTGGTACAAACAATTCCCCTTCTAGATATCTCCCCCAAAGAGATAAAGATATCATCTTACAATGATCCATGAACACTGAGGTTACAGCAGTGCGAGTCAGAACAGATAAATCTTAGAAGCAGCCTATATGTCCACGAACAGATGAGCAGATAAAGAAAATGTAGTGTCTACACCCAGTGGAGCTCTATTCTGCCATAAGGAATGATAAATTTGAGTCATTTGCAGGAAAATTAATACACCTTGAAACCGTGAGTTTAAAAGAAATAGATCAGATGCACAAGCTTAAATATCAGCACACCATTTCTCTTATATGAGAAAACTAATGCTTAAACAACTTCATCAGAAAAACAAAGATAGACAATAGGAAATAGGGAGATAGATCTTTCGGAAATAGGAAAAGGACCAACCCTTGAAGAAGGGCCCTCAGGAAGGGAAAGGCACATAGCAGGAACTGAGATGTGTTCTGTTCGTGCCCCAGCTTCTGGAGATGAATGTCACCATTCCATGGCGCAAACACGCACAAATAAAAATAATTTGCGAACGATGGAAAAAGAAAGCCTTTTATTGGACCATTTAGGACCTTGTCAGCCTTCTAGGAATTCTTACTTGGGTTTGATATTAAATTTACTTTTGCAGTGTTGAGGGATCCATTTCCTCAGGCAGCCAGGTTTAGATAGGAAGGTAAGAAGCAGGTCCATGTGTGTCGTGTAAAGCTGATGGCTCTGGAACCTTTGAGAAGAAGAAATGGGCCTTCAGTTCAAAGGTTTGTGACTCTCTCATGGCTACCTATGCAGACAGACAATCATGAAATAGTTGTTTTGCTAAGGTTTTAATTCGTTCTTTGCCCATGGGTGACCACAAGATAAACAAAGTGAGGAAAGAAGAAAAGAAAAGATTAAGATTAATAAAAGAAAAAATGTTAGAAGGCAAAAGGGAAGGAAGCAAAGAGGAAGAAAAAAGAAGAAAGAAAGAAAGAAAGAAAGAAAGAAAGAAAGAAAGAAAGAAAGAAAGAAAGAAAGAAGAAAGAAAGAAAGAAAGAAAGAAAGAAAGAAAGAAAGAAGAAGGAATGAGAAACTGTCCTCCTTTGCAAGTGACTTATACCCTTTTGTGTGCAAGAATGAAGCTGCCCTTATAAAAATGTCAACCCATGAAAGAGATGAAGGTGCAAATGAATGAATTGGAGAAAATTTTCCCTGAATTTCATGGGAATCAATGCCATGAGCGGCCACAGATATAAAAACAAAAACAGGAAAACTTACATTTATAAATTTTTGCAATCAAAGGAGGCCTGGAGCATGCAATGGATAGTTACTGGAACGTATAGTTTCTATTTGGTAAAATAGCAATTTTAGTGTAGAAAGGGAAAACACTAATTGAAATTATATATGGTTGCACTTAAGTTTCAGTCAGAGAATCTCTTGCCTAGGACTGTATCCTGGTAATCCAACATGCACACACACACACACACACACACACACGCACGCACGCATGCACAGAGAGAGAGACAGACAGACAGACAGACAGAGACAGACAGAGAGAGACAGAGAAACAAAGAGACAGAAACAGAGAGGGGGGGAGTTTGCCAGGCAACCACTTATGCCACTGAGGTATATCCAAGTCCAGAAATATATTTTATGTGAAAACCTGAACCAGATACCCTCATATTTCCCAGATGAGAGCAGTTACAGACAAATGCCATTGCAGTATAACCTTTTAATAGATGCACCATACCAAAGTACTACTTGACAGTGACAGCTTTATTTGACCATTGGCCATCAGTTTTCTGTTTCAAGTGTTCATAAAAATGCAACCAATCAGAAAACGTATCCAGAGAAGCCCGGGTTCAGCCAGATGTATTTCAAATCATTGTCACGCTTCACACACGAATGTGACACGTTTGAACACTATAGTGAATGTTAATGTTTTGGAAAATTGATTACAATAAAAAGGCAGGTTGCCCTGAACCCCTTCCACAACCCTCCCCTTGATTAAGATGCATTTTATTCCATTGTTCTGCCCACTTTCTGAAGCGGCTCTGGAAATCCTCTTTCATGAGCAACTTTACCTGCCCTGCTGTGATTGCATAGGTGCCCTGACTCCACCAAAATGTGGACCTTTAAGCGTCATTTTCAATTTGCGGAAGAACTGGAAGTCAGACCTAGATAGACAGGCGGATGCAGACACAGCCTTACCTTTGTCAGATCTCATGCTTGTGTCCAATGGCAGAGCAGAGCAAAAATCCTGGGATACACCAGTTTGAAGTGAAGGAGACTTCACTTGAGGGGGATTCGTGGCAATGCATCTCTTAGTGCAATAACTACCGTTTCAATTTAAGCACCGACTGTCCCTATGAATTACTCCTTGTGTATTTGCTTGATTTTTGCTTTCTTTGCCTAGGCTCAAGAGGGAGGGATACTGATCCATTTTTCCATGGAGGCTCAGGGAGGACAAACTCTAATCAGCAGTATGGAGCTGAGGAATTAAGTTGGAACATACCTCGTCTAACGAAATCATATATCCTCTCCGCATGTCGCGGTGACTAGGATCTGTGCCTGTTCTGTAACTTGTTTCGTCTGGGGAAATGTGAGTTCGTATTTTCCCATTGTTTATACTCATGGTCTTTGGCCACCTGCCACGCCAGCTGTTTGCAGCTGGTGCCGCTGAGATGAGATGCTTGCAGAAGCCAATTAATGCCTCCTGTTCTTTTCTTGCAAGATCGGTTACTAAATCTTACAGGTTTACTTCGGGGAGAAACTGGCTTTTGGAAAAACCTTGGTTCCCTGATAACCCTATGCAGCACTGGAATTTTCTTTGGCTTCCATCTTTTACAATAGCTCAGAAGGACAGAATCATCAGGAAAAAAATAATCTTAATTTGAAAGAGTGGATAGCACAGCAATACAAGCTACTTTGGGGCTGTGCATTTGTGCGGAGCACATCTTTCTTCCTGATGACTTTGAGAGGTTAAGCTTGAAAGACCCATTTATCTTACATTCATGTGCAAATTAGATATCCTTCAATCAAAGAGATGGGAATTTTAGCATAGAAATGGTTGTCAAGAAAATATATGTGAGGCAAATGATAAGGGTGAAATCTTGCCCGGATTTTATTTATTCAGTTTTCTGGAATTTATATGCATTAGTGCATGTTTGAATTTATATGTGTTACTGCATGTTTTGAATTTTAGTGTTAGTTCTGGCGAATTAGTACATGCACAGAATGTGTTGTGAAAATTTCAATCACTTTACCCCATCTTTCAGTGGGTTTTCCTTTTTAAAGTTTTATTTTAAAGAGAAAGAAAACCAAAGCAAAGCACAAGAAAAACAGGAAACCAAGGAGACAAATAAATAATAATAAAAACTCCAAAACAATAGCAATATAGGCTTTCAAAACAAGGTGGTAGGAACTTAACAAAGGTTGTTATTTTGCAATAGTGATCTTCAAAAGAGTTACTCAGATTATCAGATATAGATACACAAAATTGATCTAATTCTATGAGTGCTAACTGTTTTGTTCCAAGAATAGAACTAATAGTACAATCACACTAGCTATCTTAAGTGTATATATACAAGTTTGTATCTTTTTTCTTTTCCCCTTCTTCTTTTCTTCTTTTCCCTATTCAATGGCTTTTTCTTACCACAGTAAAAATCATAGGTATCTGGAAGACAAGGAGGGATAGAGATTTCTAGGAGAACCATCAAAATCTAGAGGAGGAACCATAAGAAGATGACATACTGACCACACATTAGAAGATTAATCCCAATAATGAGTTCTTTGCTTAAATGGTGTCTGGAAGTGTGGTTACTCTGAGAGGCAAAAGCCTAAGACAGGTGCTCCCTGCTTTAGCTCAGTTGGCTGAGGCCCCACTCTGTAAACGTGAGGTTGTGAGTTCCATCCCAGAGCCAGCAAAAAAAATAAATAAATAAAAGCTGAAGACAGGTCCTCACCTCTACAAATTCAATCAGAAGACAAAGAAGAAGTTGCAATCATGAGAAACTGAATGGGAATACTTACTGAGAAATGAATCAAAAGGTGATGTCACTGAGTGAATATCTTACACACTTACACAAATCTCAATGGACTAGCAGTTTTGCCACCCATGCACTGAGATAAATACACAGCTGCAGTGTGGCCCACTGTGGACTGGACCATTCATACGTGTGGTAGCACCACATTAGAAGACAGACATGAAGTAATTACAGAGTCAGCAGTAGAACGACTCTCCCTGAGGTTTATGTGACAGCGATTCCCTCTGTCTTTATATCAAATATCAGAACGCACGTCAAAAGAAAAGGGCACATCAAAGGTCGTATGGAAATCCAGAACCTACCAACGAGCAAATGATGAAAAATCGGTGATGCAGTTTGGGCCACCCCTGCAGCAGATGGCTGCAGAATGAACCAACTTTAGCCTTGCATTTAAAAACAGGAAGAAGAAAAGTGCTTCAAATCACAAAGAAAAAGAGATACATATAAAATACACTATAAAACTCTTTTAAAGTAGGAACACAGTTCACGGAATAAATGCACATAACCAAAGAACATGTGGCAAGTGGTTTAGTCACAACAGTAACCAATGCGAAATAAAAAGAAGTACAAAAAGCTTGCCAGCTTATCATACTGCAAAATAAAGATTTAAACTATGTCTTTGATGCCAAAGTACAGACATTCATATCAACTTTTTGTTAAAACCTTAAAAGGATAAATTCCTCTTGTAAGATAATTGGAACTACCTATCACTACAATTTTATTTTCTTATTATTGTTATTATTTTGCAGAAATATGAATTGATAAGAGGCCCTTTAAACTGAGGTTTATCTTTTTAGTTTTTTATTTATTTTTTTTTGGAGACAGGATTTCATTAAGTCAGTAACTTGCCCAAAATATGATCAGACTTGATTGTCCTGCCTCAGTCTCCAAAACACTATGATTATAAGCCTATACTACCACAACAACTACCATGGTTTTTGTTTTAAATACGGATAACTGATATAGGTAGAAAAAACACAAATTTATATGTCATATGTACTGTTATATACATGTATTCATAAGTAACAAGTTACCATTTTTAGAAAACATATAAAATATATGTATATATTTTATGAAGTAAAATGCAATATATATATATATATATATATATATCATAGAGCACATATATATTGTACACACATATGCATTCTGTTTCAAATCTTAATAAAAGCATTTCTTAAATTTATGACTTCGTGTATCACTTGCCATGAAGAATTGCAGAAATGTACATGTCTCTATATGTTTCGGAAATATTTGTTTGTAACTATTGAGTCTTGTGGCAAACTTGCAAAAAGATTCACAATGATACCTCACTAAGATGAAGAAAAGCAGTAGGAACTCTACCACTCCATTCCCTGACACACAGACCTCACACTAAACGCAAAGCTGATCAATCTGTTACCAAACCCAATATGGGAATATGAGGCAGTCTGTTTATCTGAGAATAAAACCAATCAACTTCTATGAGTGGAAAAAAAAACATTTCTAAATTCTCCTAGCTGGAGAAATAGCTCAGTGGCACCTGCCTGGAAAACTTTAGGTCCTGAGTTTGATTCCTGGTATCAAAATTAATTGACCAATTAATCAAGAGATGCTTCAGTCTCAGTAAAACCTAAATCTTGTGTCTGAGTCTTTGACAAGAGCTGAGACATCACAGTGTATGGTCTTGTATCATTTCTCAAGGAGTCCATTAGTTTTGAATCTATACTTCTGGAATGCTTTTCAAAATCATTGTCTCTCAGCTTGAGAGACAAACTTAATGTGCTAATTTTATCTTGATGAGGTTAGCAGCAGCCTGAATCCTTCACCTAATTCATTGCTGATTCTATTCCTCATTTTGGGGGAGTTGTTCCCCTGCTCTGTATCCTGGCAGCCATGGATCAAGCATCTTGTCATTCCCATACTCTTCCACTATGAGGTCTTTACTTGGGAGCCACCAACCATGGACTGAACCCCCTGAAACACTGAGATAAATTAATCCTCATCTCCTTTAAGTCAGAAATATCTGGTATCTCACCCTAGCAACAAGCAGGCTGACTAATGATCCAGTCAAAGCATATCTGTTTTTTTTTCTCTAGAAACACAATTCCATATTGTGTTTGGGGGGTGGGCACTGTTCTTCTGGCTGGTGGTTCAGCCTATTGTTAATGATAACCCAGAAATATTGACCAGTTGAGAATCCTGTGCCAGCTAACTTGACTTCTAAGTTATTGTATGCTACACTCAAGCTCTGTAATTTTGACATCAACCCAGTGAAATGCCTCATGAAAAACAACCTTCAGGGAACCCTTTTACATCTCGCAGTAGTGACCAGTTTGAGATATGTTTCCTCAGATTCCTCAACGTCTTATTGAGAATTGATATTTCTTTTTTGAACTAAACACCAGGGAGGTTTGAACTTATTTGTGTGAAGGTGGTTTTCATCATAAAAGACTCGTAGAGAATTTTGAATGAGGATTTTTTTTAACCCCAATTTAGCGAGCTTTAGGTCATGATATCACACATTGTTCACTAATATTAATCAAAATTTGTTCCTTCTCTGACATTTCGGTTTTTGTTTTGTTATACTTTTCTAAGATGTTTTACCAAAGGTTTTAATATGTGGGTGCCTCTTTGTATCTACGTGCTCTGAAACCATGGATTCAACCAGGAGCAGAGCAAGAATTACTGAAAAAGATATGTCTATATAAAACACATAGAGATATTTCTATTGTTAGTTTTTGCACAGCAGATTAAACAACAATTTTCATGGTATTCACGTTGTGTGAGGTACTAAAAGTCATCTAATAGTGATTTTTAAAACAGATCTTAATACTTCAAAATGTATTTTCTGTTTTTCCATGTTTGTACAAAACCATATATACCCCTGTATAGAAAAAAATTGGTTCCTTTTTATTACAACTGAGATGACAACATTCACATTACACTTTCTTTTCACATGTAGCAGTATATGATTTATATGCACCCATACCTACAGCTCGACATCGATAGTTCTACATGAATTTACTCTTCAGTAGATCCTTACTGTGTGCATACTGCAAAGTCACCGAAAGATGCCATTATGGTAGGGATCTGTTGAAGCTGGAGATTGACCACACGTGTGGGGCTAAAGAAAGACCAGCCCTGAAAACACAGAGCTCAGAGCAAACTACCTAAACAAGCTTTTCCAGCACCGAGAAGGCAGGGACCCCGGCCAGCCAGGCAGGCAAGCAAATTGCTAGGCAGCGGGGTTGAAATTGACATTCTTCTTTGGAGGGGATAAATAAACTTGTTACAGTGGTTAAGCTGTTCCTTTACCTGCTCCCAACTTTGTCTCTTCTTCATTTTCTCATAAAATAAAGCCATCCTTCCCCCTCCGGGAACATCTAGAGCTACAGCAGCCGCTACACATTATTGACAGGCAACAAGTTCATTTGTATGTCTCTGCCATACCTAAGCGAGGCTATTCACTTTATTATACTTAGTATCTTAGGCTTTCTTACTTATGATGGAATATTGGATGCTTTATCAGTGAGGCCAAGAGAGGATGGTTTCAAGTGTATGAGATGACATTTATAGGTTACATGCAAAATTTACACCATTGTATAGGAGAGACACAAACAGCCAGACATTCTCCAATCAATTTCCCATGGATACCACAGGATGGCTGCACTATCTCTTCCCATCTATATTTATGAAGCCTCCCTAAGCAATAACTTTTGTAAGGACAATGCACATGGGTTTGGGTTTGGGTTTCTGTTGGCTTTCTACTTTTAAAGTGCAGAACAGTGATCTCAGTTTAGTGCAAACCTAGTTTAAATAGGGATCTCAGTTTCCGGAGGGAGTGCGAAAGAACAGACTCTTCCTAGTTTCACGTCCCACCCACATTCAAGTTAGGGAACCAGTGGCTAAGGGTATACAGTAACCCCACAGCTGCAAAGCCTCACCTATCACCGAATGAATGGTTAGAGGCACTTGTGAATGACCATTTGCATGACATTATTTTCTACTCTGCTTTTCTGCTGGCGAAGGGATGAAATTCTACTTCCCTATGCAAAATTTATTACACTGGAACTACTTAGGGTAACTTCCTGTCTTCAGAAAATTCCTGCTGAAGGAGAAGCCCACTTGGAACAGCTTTGCATAAGGAAAACTAGCCACATACTCAGCCAATCATTCAGTTTGTCCATTTGGCACAGGGGATGGAGGGTGGATTCCCATTGTCATTGGTACCAACTGGTTCGATGAATGATTTTGGAGCCTAATGTTTGGGGGAGACCTTGGGTTAGCCATATTTTCAGAGCAGCATAACAGAACAAGAGACGTACAATAAGTCAACTGTCTTTTCTTTCCCCATTGGAGGGTGAAAAAGGAGAAGTGTGAGAACAAAAAAATTCCCAGTTCACTGCCGCCTTTGTGCAGGAGTGACCTGCTTTATCACACCCTAAACAGTTGAAGCTGTAGGGTGCTCCATAAAGGCCGAGGTGTGCTACAGAGTACAGACAATGGCAGCACAGAGCCTCAGCCCTGGGCTTTGTGATGTCCTCTCTACATAGCCCAAAACTAGAGGAGGAAATCAGAGACTGACAGATTTTGCAAGGTAACTGCAAAAGCTTTTAGAGGAAGAATACATAAATTCCTCTAGTTTTAGGAAAGGAAAAGAAAAATATATATATACTCACTATAAATGTGTTCATTATATATATATACACACATATACTCATAAGACGGCTAAAAGAATTATAGTACTAATTTCTTTTAGTTCATTGGAAGGGTTTTGCTTATATTGTTTGGTGAATTTCTCATGCCTATACCTTGTCATGTGACTACTATTTTGAAGATAACAATACATAACACATTGGCCCTCGTTAATTCTCCCATCATCTGATACTGAAATTCTGTGTCATTGTTTTTCTTATTTTTCTCTTTAAAATGAGAGGAAAAAAGGGAAGTCTTCCTGGTTTGGGAATACCGGGTCACTGAGAAGGGTACTAGGAAGAAGCGCTTTTTATGGGAGAGGTTTGCTGATGATTTGTTCTCAGAAGCACCTTGGATGAAGGAAGACAGGGAAGGGTGAGAGCGCACGGAGTCTTAGGCTGTGTGTTGGTCAGCTTGGCCATCACTGGATGCAGAAGTGGACACTCACAGCTTCAAGAAGGGAAGGTAGCAGGCCTTGTTGTTTGCTTCCAAGGCAGGAAGATCACGCAGGAAAGGCACATCGAAGGGAAGGTGTTCATGGCATGGCAACCAGGGTGCAGAAAGGAAAGGAAAGAACCGGAGAGAGAAGAAGGGAACAGAGGCCAGATGATTTCCAAGGTCACGCCTGTGTGACCAACACCTAGAACTCTGCATTCCTAATGCCCCTAATCCAAGCCAATAAAAGTGACATAACCACAAACACCTGACTCCAAGGGAAGCTTGGAAACGTAGATCATAAGATATAATTTGTTCTTCCTGAGGCAAAGGGTCCAGGCTTGATGCCATTAGGATGAGAAATATATAGGAGGGGAAATAGTCAGCTAATTGCCTGCGTTACTCCGTAATCCTCTACCCAAGTGCGTGGAACCCAGAAGGGTCAGAGCAACAACTATCATTGTTGGCTGCGACTCACCTGGGTTTGTTTAGAACCTAACAATACCAATTTACCCAAAGGAAAAGGTTTCCCAGAGGGTTACAAACCTGCAACTTTTTCGGAGACTTGAAAACACAAACCACACAGCACAATCCAAGTCCAACATAAGACAGTATGTTTGGGATATGATCGTTCCCTTAAAATGTTCAGGGTGTAGAAGGCTTGGTTGTGGATAGGTTTGGGTAAGCAATTATGGTTTCATCACTGGAGTAATCCATGGAGGAGTTCATAATCCCATGGCGTGATTGGGAGGGAATGATAATTTAGGATTTAGGAGACAGAATCTCCATGACGGGAATGTGTCCTGAAGGTGTGACCCTGGAGACTCTGTCTCGTTCCTGGCTCCTGCCACACAGTCTCCATCTCTTCCCCTCTCCTGCCCTAATTGCAGGAGTCATACAGCTGTACTCTGCCATGTCCATCCGCCATGATGGTCTCAGATCATCTCAGGCCTATAATAACGGAGAAAAAGGAAAACTACCATGGACTAGGGCCTCTGAAACCATGCACCATCATAAACTTTTCCTCTTTTAACTGATTTTCTCAGGTATTCTGTCACAGCAGAGAAAATCAGTCTAATTTATGTAGAACATTGGGAAAATGACGTCATTTTCCTTGTGTGCATGCATCAGCATTCCAACAAATCCCACTCATTTTTCTCACTTTCTCTGTGAAGTTTCCCAATTCCCAGTGTCAACCAGTGGTAGCTTTGTGAGGTGCCTTGAATACAAACAGGAAAAGCCTAGCAAAGAAGTGAAGCAAAACAACAATATATTCGTTCGAATATATTGACACACAGCTGGCTTTGTTTGGTTTTTAATGAGATTTGGCATAAAAAAAAAAAAAAAGAACTCAGTGTCGAACCAGAGAAGGATTTAACAGGTACCAAGACAATTGCTTTAATAATCTCCTGACTTGCATTTTACATAAAAGCATTGTACATCTGACTGATGTAGATTAGAAGCCACATTCTGAAAAATAATTACTTACTGCCTCTGGGCATGGGCATTAATTTCTTAGTCTGGGAATCTGTTCCGTTCTACATTTAAAATTGCATTGTGGTCTCTACCTAGAGAAGGTATTTACTTCCTGATCTAAAGTTACCTACAGGGAGAGGTGGAGATACGAATGCGGAATGGTAAGGGGTACTTTTGTGATTAGAAGGATTTGTTATAGTACTATCACAAAAACCCCAGGAAAGGTGACTTGCAAATAACGGTTGCCCTGCATTATCAGAGGATGGAAACTTTTCAACGTTAAGAGATCAAGTTCATTTCTTCCGAATCAATTAGCAGGCTGCCCCGTCCACTGCTATCAAAAGCAATGACCCCACACAGATTTAGGGTGTTGGTTAGCTGTGCTGATTTATGTTGTCACCCCACATTTCAGAGAGGCTATTCAGCTATGGCTCATATTGCCTTCTAAGATGAAATTAGCAAGCAGGTCATCGGGTAAATTGTGAAATAGCTTGAGGGAACATAAACTGCACATCACAGTGTGCTATTGTGACACATTTGTCTGTATACGAATATTTAGACACTTTGGAGAAGAAACAAAATACACGGAAAAATTTGCCTACTAGTTAGGGGGCACATAGATAGGTTTCTAGATAATAGGTTAGATAATAAATTAGATAAATAGGGAGATAGAGATACAGAGATTGGATAAGCAGATAGGTGATAGTTAAGGTTTTTAGGCACACAGACAGAAAAAATATGTTTACAGATAGAGGTAGATACACTAGCTAAATTTACAAATAGAGAGAGATTACATAAAAAGGTAGATAGAAAGAAAGATAGATAGGAAGATAGATGATAGAATTACTGAATAGACAGATAGGATAAACAGGCAGATAGAATGATAGATAGACAGAATAAGTGGGAACATCATACCATACATGCATATAGATAGATGGGTAGACAGACTAGGTAAAGTTAGAGAGATACACAGACACATGGATAAAGAGAGGTCAAAGATTTCAAAGATAAACGAGGCTGGACAGAAGATGGATTGAAGTTGGGTACACGCCTGCAGCTGCCCTTCCCCGACTTCCACATTTGAGAGCTGAATCAGCCAAGGATCAAAAAAAATGCTAAAAATTAAAATTATGCCTATATTTACCAGCGGCAGAAGTTGTAGTGTCACTGTTCCTCTGAAGAGGTGGCATAATGCACTACTGCATTTACATTGCCTTTGGTACTAAAAGTAATCTGGCGATGATTTTAACAATGTAAGAATACATGTGAGCACTGTATGCAAATATGGCTTAGTACCTTAAAAAGGCTTTTGGGGTTCAGAGACTGGTATTTCCAAGCGATCTTAAGATCAGTGCTTTTTAGGTACCAAGGGGTGAATGCACATACTTATCTATTTTGTCTATATCTGTCTTTATTTATAAACATGAATTCGCTCTTGTCCAGGGCATCTAACCCCCTAATCCCCCACACACACCCACATTTCTGTGTCTTATACATGAGTTCGTGACATCCACCATGACCTCCACAGCATCTTAAAATAGACGGTATTTATTAGTCATCCTTCACTACAGATGCAGAAATCCTCACGACTCCAAATGCTGGACAAATCTTCACTATCCTAACCCACCAAAAGACCCTCTAAGGAAAACGGGTTCTGTAATCAGTTCCTTCCTGTATTTCTCTTTCCAAGCTGACAAGAATGGGTCAATAACTCACTTGGGTTGACAGATATTTTTGGAAAGTTTTAATATGCTTTGCAGAAGAAAATTTATGTTTCCAACGCGAAAGAACTATTTGGGAATGGGAATTGAAATTTAGACTTTTCTTAAGTTTGGAATCCCAGAATGGGCAGCTCGCAAATGGCTTTCTGGTTGTGAGACACCCATTTCTTGGGAACTGGTCCCTCATCCACTCTGGTCCCTAGAATTTATTCTGTATCTGTGACTCACCATTGAATGATGTCTGAATAAGGTGGATTGAGAAGCCCCATCAACCCCCCACCAAAGAGCAAAACTAGGAGGTCCCCTGGCTGCTTCTCTCCTGTTATTTCACCTCAGTGGGTCCTATTTTACAGCCTACAATAGCACCATTGCCAACCCATGTGTAATATTCAGTACCACCCACAATCGTCTCGGGAAAATATGGCAAACCCCTACCTAATATTTACACAAGCAGTCATTTAATCCATGCTCTTGGAATTTCAAGTTCAAGTCCCAAGTGAGAGAGAATAGAGCTGATACCAGGGATGCTGGTTCATGCCCGTCATCCCAGTGCTCGGGAGGCTGAGACAGGAGTATGCTGAGATCAAGGTCAGGTAGGCTTTCGTACAGAGATCAAGGGTAGCTGGGCTACATGGTGAGACTCTAATTTTATGCAAAAGAGAAAACGCAGGGTTAGGGATAGGAGGAGGGAGGGAAGTAGGAGAAAAAGAGAAGAAAGAAAATAGTAAGGAGAAAATGGAAGGAAGGAAGGAAGGAAGGAAGGAAGGAAGGAAGGAAGGAAGGAAGAGAAAAAAGAAGGAAAAATAGAATAGCATTCCATAGTCATCTTCCCAGCTCTATCTACTGCTAAAATTGTATGAGTATCTTCTTGTTCATACACATAAAAACGTACACAAAGGTAAGAACGTTTTTATCTTTTATAATAGAGAAGAGGTCATTAAAGATTCTCTGCATGTTAACATACTGTCCCAAATGTTCCACAGACAGGTTGATTTGCTTTTGCATAGGTGGTAGGTTTGAAAAACAGTCATTCACACCTCTCTGCTTTTCCCAGCTGATGGCGCATTAGTCGAACCTCTCCCGGGAAACCTGGGTCTTCTCTAATTTTCACTGAACAGTAGCGTTGATACAGAAACCCACAGAAAGAATGGCTCTTCACTTGTTGTGCACCTCGGTTTTAGAAGTGGTGTTCGTCTCTGTCTTCCTATTCAAATACACTATCTGAGAATCGGTAATTCATAAGGAAAATATATTTAATTGCTTCTCCGTTCTGAGACCTAGGAAAACCTAGGTCAGCAGAGTGAGAAAACAGAGAGAGAGAGAGAGAGAGAGAGAGACAGAGACAGAGACAGAGAGACAGAGATGAGACACAGAAAAATGAGTCAGAGACAGAGAGAGATGAGAGACAGAGACACAGAGAGAGACAGAGAGGGAGAGACAGACAGAGACAGAGACGACAGAGAGGGAGAGAATGATTCATGCTTTCAACAAGACCCCACTCCCACAACAATAACACTAATTCACTTATAAAGGAACAGACTTTATGACTTCATTACCTCTGAAAGGTCACAACCCACAACCCTGTTGTTTTGGGTATGAGGTTTATAAGGCAAATCTTAGGGAATATTTTGAAACCATAGTGGAAATCTTCCTGGCACATTACCTGTGGATCTCTCATGACCATCAATGTCTGATGAATTTAAATCCTGGATTTTCAGCCCAGGGTGCAACTAGGAGCTATTGATGCTTTTAAGAAGTGATGGCATAAGCTAGAGTTTTCAATGACCTCATTGGAGGTTTTAAGACCTCAATCTCCTCTTCTCTTTCTGTTGCCTTGCCTCAGTGAGGTAAACTGAGCTTCTCACCAGGGTTAACCTTTATTATCAACTTGATTTCCCTGAGAAATATGAAGAACATTACTAGGAATACTTCTATGTCTAGGTGGGTCACAAGGTCATGGCCTTGGGGAAATATCTCTTGTCCCCACCCTCTCTCTCTCTCACTCTCTGTCTCACTCTGTCTCTGTGTGTCTTTATCTGTCTCTCACTATCTGTCTCTGTCTCTCTTTTGCTCTCTGTCTCTCTCTCTCTCTCTGTAGGTGTGTCTGTCTGTCTGTCTCTCTCCTCTCTCTCTGATTCCAAGTAGTCATCAATCAATCAAGCATCTTTTCTTCATCATACTTTTCTGCCTCAATATTTAAGTCTTGCAGTGGCCAACCATGGACTGAACCCTCTGAAACTGGGAGCCAAACTCAACCTGTCTTCCTTTAAGTTATGGATGTCAGGTATTTGCTTGGAGAAGGAACCTGTACACCGCTCTCCTAATTACCCACTCCATGATGTTCTTCTGCAGCACACCTCCAGAAACAATTCTACCTAGCACCCATGGCCTGGGTCCTTTCTGCCTTAAAAGTTGAGTATCTCAGGTACTTTTTGCAGTTCATAAACATAACTAACACAGGTAACCTAGGAAAAGCCCTCATTATCCTGGTCTAAATAACGAGTTGAAGACCCAGAGTTTGCTGATGAAATTTAAGTTAGATCAGTGACGTTAGATAGATGGTCAAGGCGGGGTAAGTAGGATCCAAATTCGATACCCTCCTGATATTGCCAGGTCCTTCCCAATAAAGGTGAGTACCCTAGAGTTCAAACCAAAGAAAGAAGAAGGACAAGGTTGCCTTAACTCCTCTGCTGTGAACTGGGATAGCAACCCAGTGCCCTTCATGAGATTGTTTCTCTGGAAAATCTACCCTGGATTCGTTACTCTCCATCCTTGTAAATATTTGAGGGATTCCCCTGGTTTTTCAGCTATCTCACAAGCAGCAGACAGAGCAACTTCTATGCTGCTATGATCTTTCTCTCTGTCTCTGTCTCTCTCTCTCTCTCTCTCTCTCTGTCTCTCTCCTGTCTTTCTCCTCTCTCTCTCTTTCATGCAGTATTCTATGTCCATATATCTGTTCCTGGTAGATACACAAATCATCCTCATAACCATTATTCTATAAATCCATCTCTCCATCATCTGTAAATCTATCACCTATCATGTTTCTAATATCTACTGTCTTTCCCACCTGCTACAGCTCTCCTCTCCTCTCCTGTCCTCTCCTCTCCTCCTTTCCTCTTCTCTCTATCTCCTGTCCTATCTCCTGTCCTATCTCCTCTCCTATCTCCTCTCTATCTCCTCTCCTATCTCCTCTCTATCTCCTCTCCTATCTCCTCTCTATCTCCTCTCTA
>PVLA01009233.1:0-77916 GCA_004027455.1 Hydrochoerus hydrochaeris
GCCCGTCTCTGGCTGCCTGTCCAGTGTCTCAGGGTAGTTGTCTCACAGGAATTTTGTAAATCCTCCTCCATGAGCTCTTTCACTTCTCTCACATTATTCACAGAAGGCAAAACCCCACAACCAGTCCTCACAAAGGGGTTATCTAGAGGGCCTCCAGCAACCCCCCTGGAGTCTCCACCCTCGACTCCATATTGAGCATCACATAAAAACATACACATGTGAACTACACAAATTACAATTATCAGTACAAAACATTTCAAGATCCCCGCGCCCAATTCCCATATGCGGCGTCCTTTTCCGGGAGAAGCGATTGTCATAAGGTGTGGATGGACTAGGACGCGGCATGGACAGAAAAGGGCGCCGCATGACCTCACAGAAGCCAGGTGCTTCCAAAGCACATGTGATGAAGCCAGAGAGCGAGGTCTGCCCCCCAAGAAGAGGGCTCACCTGCTGGCACTGGGAGGTTGCTGGAATGAATCCATTATTGGGTAACCCATTAGCCTGGGAGTTTTATTAGTGCTAATATCGCAAGCCTGGCCTAGAACAGATGGAGACTTTTAAGGATGTGAAGATCTTGGGCTTCCCCATTGCCACAGGCAGGAAGAGGTTGAGGGAACTTCCAGGGCTATCAGAAGACCCACTGTCCAGGATCTACATTCCAGGACTCATGGAAAAGGCAGGGCTTTCCCGTGGTGGATTAAGGAGTCAGGGAGAAGGCTGGGCTGGGACCAGTGCTGTCCCTGGTGTCTGGATGAAGTGGAGACAAGCAAACCTGAGGTATTCCTGAAACCCTGGCTCTCAAGCCTACCGCTGTGGGTAGGTGAGGCTTCTGGGCCTTCTTGGGGCAGCTGTGGATGCATTTAGTACATATACAGTGGCTGATGGGTAGATTGTGTTGGTTTGGATTATTGTTTGACACATACTTGCTCCCTTCTTTCTCTCCCACTACAGACGATAGATGCTCCTCTAGCTCCAGGGCTGCATGCTGACCCTCGTCATGTAACTTACATTGGCCAATGGGACACTGGGCTGGAAATGTGCCTGGGGTGCCCAGTGTGCCTTCTTAGCATCTTCTTTCGTCTTCCTATTGGGCAGTTGGTTTTCCTCTCTGGAAGAGACTGGAGTCCAACCCACTGGGGGAAGTAGAAGCCAGGCAGACACTTAGTTGAGCCAAGCCTGCCTTGGATCTGCTAGCTTTCCCAGCTAACCACGTGCCGTGTGGCGGTGATCCATGAGCGCTGTCTTAAGGGATGGGGTTTTGAAAGGATTTGTTGGGCAGCAGTAGCTGAGTGAGGCACCTTCCTTCAAGTGAGGAAGGGTGTAAACAGAGCAATCACAGCCAGGGCACCGGCCTGCTTTCTGGGTTGGGTGGGAGCAGTGGGGAAAAACAGCCACAGAGACTCACAAAAAGGATGGGATTGAGGCCCGGTGACACATGGCTTCGGGGCCTGGAGCAAGCTTCTTCAAATGTTCACCTGGCCCACGGGGTGCTCCACTCTGAGACCCTGCGAGCTGTGCTGGGAGAATAATAAAGAAATGATGATCACACAAGTATCCTAACAGCGTCATTGTCCTTAAACAAAGATGGAATGAGCCTTGTTCAGGTTTCCTCACTACAGGAGATGTTGCTACCATAAAATGCCGGCCACAGACTGGATGCCCTCCTCTCACTCCGAGGCTGTAAAGCTGCCATCAGACTGCTTGTGTTAACTATGAAGGGAGATTCAATTTGTCAAAAAGAGAAAAAATCCACATACACACAACAAACGCATTGGGCCCCCAAAACGTTCTTTTATAAAAATAAAAATTTTAAATACTCTTCAGAAAATGCCTCATTAAATCTTGTGCCAGACCACATATTTAAACAAAATTCAATTGAAGTGGACTTGTCTTCTTTTGCTTTGCTAATTAATCTGATGAAAACTGACCTTTAAAGCAGAGTTAGCAATTGCCTTGAAAATTACAAATTTTTTATTCTTGTTCCTAACACATCCCTCCCTGCCTGCCAGTGGCCTCTCTGACTGAGGGCCAGGGATGGGTCTGCTGAGGTTTATTTCAAGCTGGCCTCTGCCGCTGCTAGGGCAGATATAATTTGTCAATTTTATGTCTTCCCTAGGGACACATAGGGTGGCGGAGGTGACTTGCCTCTTAGGGCCCCGTGGGTGGTGACTGGAACTGACATGAGAGCTGCATCTCCTGGGCCTGGTGAAGAGGTGCATCACATCTTTGCACACTCAGGCACACTTGTGATGGGGCCAGTTACTGTAATGGGGTCAGCACTGGCATGGACATCCAGGTGGTGACTCTGCAGTAGAAATGCAAGCAGAGCCCTCTTGCAGGAGCCAGGGCATTTGCCCCACTGGGTCATGATGCGGGGTTGATGACCTCATGGTAAAGATGTGGATAGAAGGGCCATGTCGCCAGGGCTACCACCTCAGGTGGGGATCCAAGTGAGCACGTTGCTCCCCATGCTCTCAGTGCCCGCATGCTGCCCCGTTCACTCCCACTCACCCCTCTCTGTCCCTGCTGTGGTTTGAATCTGCATAGCATCCCTCATAGACCCATGTGCTAGGGTGGCCCAATTGGGAGGTAGTAGAATCTTTGGGGGGTGTGGCCGAATGCAAGGTTCTTGGTCACTAGGGCAGTGTCCCTAAGGAGACTGTGGCCCTTGGGTGCTTCCTCTTTCCTGTTTCTTCTCTGGTTTAGGAGATGAGCAGTGTGCTGTACCGTGTGCTCCCACCATGACGTGCTCCAGCATCAGAGGCCAAAGCATCGAGGCCACTCAGTATGGGACTAGAACCTCCAGGCTGTCAGCCAAGGCCAGCCTTTCTCTTTATAAGCTAATTACCTCGGGTATTCCCTCAGAGCGCTGGAGAGCGGCCTGCTCTGCCACCGAGTCAAGCTGGTTCTGTGAGTGGTTTGTAATTACACCCCACCTGATTTATTGCCTCTCTTAATCTTGAGAACTCAGCTTAGGTCTTGATTAGACACTGCTTACACATTAGTTAGTCCTTGATTTACACACATATGTAGTCATCTGTCGGTATCCACAGGTATGTGGCTCCAGGACCTCTGTGAAGACCAAAATCTGCAGTGTTCAAGTCCCCTGTACGACACAGTGCATGATGCCACTTGAGTGATGAAGAGGTCACACAGCAGGAGACATGCCACTCGGCGACCTCTTCCTCCCGTGAACATCACCCAGTGTGGCACAGCGACCTCACCTCCAGGCATAGGGTGTCGTGGGACTGCCACTGCGCATATGCTCTGTTGCTGACAAGAATCTCGTTACGCAACACGAATCTGTACACTCTGCAAAAATATTTTCTATTTGCATCAGAGCACATGTTAAACAAAATGTGAAAATAGCCCTTAAATGGCAACAACTCAAACATCTTATCAACAGTAGAAGTCAGAAGAAAATTTATACCGTGGAGTCCTACAAAGCAGTGAAATGAGTAAAGTATGATGCACAGAAATACAACACAGAAGAACGTTCAGAATATAATGCTAGGCAAGCAGAAATCAGACACGAAAACACACCATTGTGTAATTACATGAAATTCAAGATCAACACATTAAACTACATCCTTTGGTGATACACCTTGGTATTAAGTATTTCAGACAATGACAGGCGGCATGTATGATGAGGGTCCCATAAAATAAATTACGCACGTCTTCATGTAGACTTCAGATGACTCTAAAACCTAATACAATGTGGATGTCTTATCAGTAATTGTTACACTGTATTGTTTAGGAAATTATGACAAGGGAAAAAGCCTGGATATATTCAAAAGACGTATTTTTCAGACAATTTTCCCCCTGGGGTTGGTGGCAGCACGAATGCAGGCTTTGCGGGGCAGGGAAGGGGGACGATTTTCTTCTCCAGATCAGGATGGGCGGATGGTGGCTTCGCTCCAGCATCTGGAAGGAGCCTGGGCTTGGAGCTGGATGGGTCAAACCGATGCAGGAGGCGAGGGGGCGAAGTTAGCTGGGGAACAAGCGGCCCTATCGGGTGATCCCAGCACGGCGCCGGGCAACTCCCAGGACCTGCGTGTGGAACTTCCCGTGGGCCCCGCAGCCGCGGACTGCATGTGAGGACACAGGGGTCTGAGCGGCCACTCTCCTAGCCCCTCAGGTGCCTTTTTTCTTTTATCCTCTCCTCTCCCTGGCCCAAGTTCGCTCTGCAGAGCTGGTTTTTCGGTACCCTGTCATCTCACGCTTTTAAAATAAACTCCTGCCCAGGTCTCTGCTCAAGGCAGGAAGACCCTGGGGTGCGTGTAACTGGCGACCTGCAGACAGGGGGGCCACCCGGCGCTGCTTGCCTGGACCCCCAAGTGCTGCATCCTGAGGGTGTAGGGCGGGTGCCCAGGGCGGGGGCAGCCCAGGCCAGGGGAGGTGGCCCAGTGCCTGGCCCAGGGTCCCAGGCCGGGCTGCAGACGGCTAGGTGGGGCAGGGTGGGACCCACACTGTGCCCTCTTTCCCCTGCTGCCTCGGCGGGGGTGAGGGCCCCGGCTGGGTTTCCCAGGGCAGTGGAGCCGCGAAGCCAGGGGTGGAGCCGGTGCCTGGCGCTGAGCCCCGGGTCGAGGCCCAGAGTGGGGCGATGCTGCGGGCTAAGGTGCTGGGGTCCCGGCTTCGGATGCCGCTCCTGCGCCTGGCTCCAGGTCTGGACGCCCCAGAAGGAGCCACTCGCGCCAGATGCTGCTTCACCAAACCGAACTTTAATTTCAGACCAGTTTTATAGTTAAAAAAAAAAAAACAACCCTGAGAGATTCACAGCAGCCCACAGAAAGAGGCGCAGCTGTCATAAGAAAGTTCCCTCCGCCTGCACCCTTAAAACGAAGTCCCTTCGAGGGCTCTGGCCTTCCTCACTTTGCAGTGTGATTTCTGCCTCCTCCAGCATTTTTATTTTAATTATTATTATTATTATTATTTTTGAGACAGGCTCTCCCTACATAGCGCAGGCTGGCCTGGATTGGCTGTGCAGCCCAGACTGGCCTCAAACTCACCACGAGCCTCCTGCTTCAGGATCAGGGATGCTGGGGTGACAGGCGTGCACCCCCAGGCCGGGCTTCGCCCGCGTTTTTTCCACCGGTGACTCACACGCCTGTGCTCAGCGCGGGCCAGCAGAGGGCGCGCTTGCTTCATAGATGGGATCCCATCCGCCCCATGAGTCCCCGAGGAAGGAGAGAAAAAAAGAGAAAGAAAAAAACCTTTGTAATTAAGGAAGGAAGAGGTGTTTAAAGGAGGGGAGTGGACTGGGAATAAAGGAGGAGGCAAGATATTTCACACATAGGTACAAATCCCCTGTGAGGAATGCAGTCATTATGTAGATTTAAATTGTACCAATAATTTCAATTAAAAAACCCCAAAATAAATAAAAAGCCATTAGATCGTTTTGTGCAGGTTTATTTTTTAAAACTGCCCTTTAAAAGTCTCAAATGCACTGACTCCTTGGTCGTGCCAGTTTGGGAAGTTAAGAGAGCTGTTTGTGGCATCCCGTTGCTTTATGGGGAGTGGACAGCCCAGTGCTGCCCGGGCTGTCAGGGCAGGGTGTGTGGTGAGACCAAGGCGGTGGGGACACAGGGTGAGGGGATCAGCTCTAGCTCCCAAAGCCAAGACCCCGAGCTCAAGCTGCCTTTACGCTCTCAAAAATATGGCCCCAGAAATGAGCTATGTATAGTCTGTGCTTTGAAAACGAGTCAAAAACCACAGTTTTAGTGTGAAATCTCTTGGACTTTATTTTTAATTTTTGACTAGTACATGTTTGGTATATGCAATGAATACATTTGTCACAGGAAATTTATACATATACATACTGCATCTTAATCCTTTTTACTTTTGCTTGCTTTACTATCCTTTGCCCTTTACTGGACTTTAAAAGCTCCTGAACAATTAAAAAATAGTCTGTGTTTCAGTCTGCGAACTGAATTTGATTTTAGGGCTGTTGTGTATTCTGTGAAGATTATAGTGTGTGTGTGTGTGTTGTGACCTGCTCATGTCTAGGAGAGCAAAAAATAGTGGCCTGCCTCACACTTGCCCTGGTGGAGAGGGCTGAGAGCGACTGAAGTGAAGGGTGAGCCCCCCTCACCCTTGCTTCCCTGCCAGGGTCTCCAGCGGGCACCCCAGGCGCGGGAATAGAGTCCACAAATGCCATCTCCTTCCACCAAGGAGATGGCATTTGTGGACTCCAGCTACCCTTTCACTAAACATGGGCAAATGGTTGACAATTTGTACTATATAAGGTTATGTGAGGTAAGATGTCCAGAATAGGTAAAATGAGAGAGAGGGAAAGAGAAGGAGATAGATAGATAGATAGATAAGCAGTCACAAGAAGCCAGGATGAGTTGAGGGTTGGGCAGTGACTGCTTCCATGTGAAGTTTCTTTGGTTAAAATGTTCTGGAAGGGCAGTGGTGATGGTTCCATACATTCATGAATATCTTAAGACTACTGAACTGTGCATCTTAAAAGGGTGAGTTTTGTGTCCTTTACATCCTCTCTGAATAAAAATGAAAAGCACACCCAGGATTCCACTGGCCCAGGCTGCAGGGTGGGTCGCCCGTGGGTGGCAGTCGCCTGGGGACCACTCCTCATGGTGCTTCCGCCTCCTCCTGAGGCCGGCCAAGGCCGGCCGGACGCCGAGGTAGGTGCTCGCCACCCCTTGCTTTGCTTTCCACTTCCACGGCCTTTGCTGCGCTCCAGGGAGAGAGCAGCGCCGTCTCTGGTCGAAGTCTCCTAGGAGGAGAGACGGCGAGTTTCCGGGTCACTGTCAGGCCTCCACTTCCTGAATGTTTCCAAGAGCTCAAGAAGAAAAAAGGCCCGGCAGGGCTGGAGGTGGACAGGCAGTGGACAGCTGGCGGGATGCAGTGAGAGGCACAGGGCCTCTCCATAATGTCTCCTGCGAAGGCCACCGCCTCTCACTTCCAGAAGCTCTGCTCTGGGCTCTTTGCTAAAGCAAAACAGCTTCCTGGCGGTGAGGCAGGAGCACAGAGGCCGGTGAGAAATCCGTCTACACAGGCCAAGGCCAGTTGAGCCCGAGGAGCCCAGGGAGTGAGCTGACCTTTAGAGGCAAAGGAGAAGGCGGTGGGGATCTTGGTGGTAACCACTCTACCACACTTGGCCTGCAGTCACTGGGCTCTGACTGAACTGGGGTCTGTCATTGCCTCTTTCTTATTTGGGCTCACTTTTTTTTTTTTTTTTTAATGCTTTTCTTTTTTGTTTCTTTTTTCATTTTGGCAGAACATATTCTCTGGTTATTTCTCAGGAAGAAGTTGACAGATTTTTAAAAAGATTACATCACTAGAGAGGGTTTGAGGAGGCCCCCAAAGAGGAAATGGGGACTTCAGCTCCCCCTGTGGGGTAGGTGCTTGGCTCATGACTGCAGGAAAAAAATTTCAGGTTGTGTCAGTGAGAGGCGTAGGCAGGTTTATTAGACAAACTGAGAAAGCAAGAGGTGGTAGGGAAAGGGCTTCTGCATGAGGAGCCACGGAGAGGGGGACATCGCTCTGACGAGCCTCAGCAGACAGCCCTCCAGGGAAGAGCAAAAGCAGCTTTGCAGATTTGCAGAGGTAGGCAGGGGCTGGTTTATCATTATCTCAGTTCTGGTTTTGCAAGATGGCTCTAGAGAAGTCCTTAGTGCTTGTGGGCAATTTGGTCTCCATGATTGGTGCCGCTTGGGGCATTTCCGTCTTGTCGCAGCTCTGCTGAAACCCAAGGTGACTACATGTAGATGACAATGAGCAGAAGCTTGTCACTTGTTGCATGTGTCTCTCCCAAAATCTTACTGTAGTATAGGACAGAGGTAAGAAATGAAGGTCAGACTTTGTGCTGCTTTTGCTAACCACTGGATGTCTGTAGGCCTAAGTGAAGAATCAGTTTTGTATTTAATTGTGAAAGCAGTTTTCAGGTCCCCATCTGCTTCAGAAGAAAATGCAAATTACATTTTTAATAAGTAGCAGGTTAAGAGGCCAGGAAGTGTGTGTGTCCTGAATCTCTGCAGTGTTCTCTGACTGGGTTGATTGCAGATCTGAAAATGATTTTGCTTCCTACACAACGCTTAGACATGCGATATAGAGTTCTAGGATGAAAATAATTTTCATAGAATCTTGAAGGCAATCTTTCACTGTTTTCTTTCAGTGTTGTCTAGGGCATTTTGATTTATGACCCTTTATACATAAGCTGTTTTTTTAATTTGATAATTTTAACTTTTTTCGTTTTAGTTAGTGGCCAAAATAAAAAAAAAATGCTGTAGTAAAGTGGATCTTTATCTGCTGTGGTGAGTGTATGAGTAAACGCTTTCTTGTAGCAATTTGTGACCATTTTTTATTTTAAAAACAAAAAACAAAAAAGATAAAAAGACAGAATTTCAAAAAAGCAGGAAATTAACACTAATATATTGCATATTGTTATTTTAAAAACAGTTGTTCAGATATCAAGATTTAGGCATGAGCTTCATTTTGGAGAAAATTTCCTGATTAAGGTCATCAATTAACTTCTATTTTCCTTTCTCTGTTTGGAAGCCTCTTATTCATTGAATATCCATTAATTTTCTTTTTTCTTTTCCATTATTTACTTTTATATGCACTTTCTTAGAGATTTCCTTGATTTTATTTTTCAATACTTTCATTGAATTTTCTACCTCTGCTATCAGGTTTTTAATTTCCCAAGAGTCTTTTTATTGTTGTTCTCTGGATTTTCCTCTTCCTGTTCTTGTTTCCTGAATGTGAATTTCCCTTCTCTCCCTGAAGATATTAACTGTAGCCTTTTGAAAAAGTTTTCTTTATCCCACATGATCATGGATGTTCATGACAGAGACTGGGCATCTACACAAGCAATAGAGGGCAGAGGGCTTGGGCGAAGCTTGTCACCTGGGAGTGTCGCTGCGGAGTCTTGGATGGCAGTGTCTTTAGGCTCCCTTCTAGGGCAGGGTGGAGTCCCCTGAGATGAGCCCTTCAGTTCTTGTATGGACGGTTGTTTCATAGTAGGAATCTTATTATTTTTGGGTTAGGTGAGGGCAGCATCCAGGAGATGGGAGCCATCGAAGAGATAATTAGCTGTACAGGTCTCAAGAGGAAGGGGCCACTCCCTTGGTGGGTCATTGTGGCAACACACAACTCAGCAGCCACTGGAGCAGGTGAACGGCACAGGGAAAACCCGCAGGTCTCCTTTGCCCCATTGCTGGCTTCAGATTTTGCTGTTTTGAGTCTGGAAACTCAGTTGCCTGCAGTTACTAAAGTTGAGTGACTGTTCTTCTCTCCTGATATCCTCATCCTTCTGAGTTTTTGATTTAAAGAAACCCTTTCCTATAATTTTAATGAAGTTTTAGGAGGGAACAACATGAGATAAATGTATTAAATCCTCCACCAGATACTGGAAGACCCACTAGAATAAGTTTATGAACATACTCATATTCCCATTGTAGGTCCACAGAACATAGGAAACATTAAGATTTTTAATTTATAGACGTTTATATTGCCTCGCTGTCAGCTTGCATCCTGAGCGACCTGCTCCAGTGGAGGACTTCCTGAGCACCCCTTCCCGCTGACCCCACCCAGCCCTCTTCAGACTTCTACCTGCTGTGGGGAAGCCCGAGCCCCAGGTAGTATCTGCCCACTGGGAAGAGGAGCTGTGTCCTTATTGCAAGCATTTCCCTTAGGTGTGAGCAGGAAATGAACAAGAGTCCAAGGCTGAAGCATTGACTCAGTCATCGATTAAGGGGCCAAGAATACAACTAAAAAGAGTGGCCAGGCAGTGGGAAAGGCCGGGGCAACCCTGGAAGAGTGCTCCTGTGAATGGCCCCTGCTTGTGGATGGTCTTGGGCCAGAGCCCACATTCCACAACTTTCCTCCAGTGTGACAGTGTCGTTTCATTTTAATAGGCCTCAGCTGCTTCCCCTAGGAAGGGGAAGAGCCACCATCTCAGAGGGCTGTCATGGCAGGGGACTGGGAGAAGACACAGGGAAGGCTCTCTGGCTACTCCCGCCACATGGAAGCTCACTACACAAGTGATCATCCCCCTCTGCCTGGTCCCAGGAAGACACAGTCGATGGGCACAGAGCTGTGGCCCGGTCCAGGTGGTAGGAAATGTGCGTGGAAGAGACTGAGGCAGAGGCAGGGTGGGAGGAGGTTCCCTCAAAGGTCCACAGAAGGTAGCAAGGCAATGGGAGTTTGTTTCAATCCCTAGGATGGGGGTTAGAGTTTTCAGAGAAGAGGGGTTGTGCCGGCCTGCTGAGCTCTTAAGCCAGCCTTTGTCTGCCTTTTGCACTGACCTTCAGAGAGGCTGGGCAGACATGGCTTCCGCTGCGCACAGGTAGATCATTGCAGGCTTGATGCACAGGTCAGCTAGGGCTCAGCTGGAGTCTAGCTGTTGTCCTCCCTCCGCTCCCATACCTGAGGAGCTGATCCAGCCTCTGTGAGCCTGGGGTGGTGTGAGGCGGGCAAGCTGGGCCCCCAGGGAAGATCAAAGCCTGTGTCCATTCCCATGCCTCAAGCTTAGTGATGTGTGTGCTAAAGAAGCTGGTGGCCTTTTTCACAGAAGTAAATATACCCGTGGCCTGGAGGGAGACCGGAGAAAGTGGGAGCAGCTGCAGGCTCAGCCACCGCCCCTGCCAGCATCTCCGGATCATCATGTGTGAGCTGCAGTAGCTCCTGCCCCAACCTTCTGAGCAGGGAAAGCAAATTGGTCACTGCGGGACTCATGCCCTCCAGACTGCGCAAATGACTTCCTGTGTGCCCCCCCCCCCCGTCAGAAGCATCCGGGGAAGGCAATTCCAGGAAACAGAGTTCAGCCCTCCACTGTGAGTGGATCTCAGTCCTTTGGGTGCCAGTGACAGAGCCAGCAAAGGTGAGGACTGTCTGGTGAATACCTTCATGCTGACAGAGTCCCAAGGTAGGGCAGGGAATCACATGGTAAGAGAGAAAGAAGATAAATGTATAAGCGTGTGTCTCTTTTGTTCTCTTTCTTTGTATAAACCACCAGGAATCAGTCATGGGCACTCTGACATACCTTAGATTACTTTATCTAATCCTATCACTTCCCCAAAGCCCAGTCTTTAAACACTATAATCAGATTATAATCATAATACCATCATAATACCTCACAGTGAGGATTACATTGTAACACATGAAGCGTATCGTATGCTCAAATCCTGTCCAAACCATGGTGCTTGGTGAGAGCCTGGATTCCAGCGATCAGAAGTGCAAAGGAAATGTGATGCAATAGGAGATGAGCCATGTGCTCTGCGTTTTGGGAGCAGAAGGAAGCCGACTTCACACCCTGAGGAGAGCTGAAGGCTGTCCTGGGGGAGCCTGGAAAGTGGGTGACTCAAGCATTTCGCTCCCATTTGGGACCTCTGGGCAAGGAGAGGGAAGTGTGTGAGGACAGGTGGGAGGCAAGTGGGCAGGAGGGCGTGGCTGTCTCCAGCCAGCAGGGAGCTGGCAACCCGACTGGAACTTGGTGGCCCAGGTTAGTGCATAGCTGGCAGTTGGCATGAGGAGGCTCCTCTTGGTGGCGGCCACTTATCTGAGCACCACCTTGGGGTGACATGCTGTGGGCCAGGAGGCCTGTGTGGGTTGAAGGGTGGATACTAAGCACACGGTCTGTTGCTTTCCGGAGCCGGGGGCTGGGGACGTTGGGCAATGGGAGTTAAGGAGCGGATTCAGGGTCAGGCTGCTGCCATGCCTGAAATCAGGGTGGAGCGCAGAAAAGGAGCGATGTATTTCTGCTCCAAGTGAACAGCAGAGACAAACTTCACAAATGAGGCTGGGAAGATATTTCCCTAATGCCACTGCGGGGCTGGGGATTTAGCTCAGTGGCTCAAGTGCCTGCCTGGCAAGCACGAGGTTGTGAGTTTGATCCCCCATATCACCCCCCCCAAAAAAAAGTGAGCTCAAGGCCAACATGAGCTGCATAGTGAGACCCTATCTTACAAAGACAAAACAAAACAAACAAGCAAAAAAAGAAAAAAAAGGGTCTTGCTATGTAGCCCACACTGGCCTTGAACTCTTGGCAATCCTAATACTACTCTGCATAGTACTGTGAGCCATGGGAGGGTCTGGCATTTTCACCAGAAGTGAATTTGCTCTGTAGGAATTTCTGTCCCATCCAAAACCAAGGTTCCCTTGGCTGCAGTCAGATACCTCTCCTCACTGTTTCTTTCATGGTTCATTTGACACCTGCTTGTATAAAATGAACAATGGTTACAAAGAATTCATCCAGCAAAAGGCTTGGAGTATACAAGAAGGCTTCCAGTCCTAAAATGTAACCCTATTATTAATGGTTTGTAGCTTCATTTGTTTATAGGTGGGGCTTTTTGGAGGTGATTCGATCTAAAGTGTGTGTTGCTGGGATCAGGGATGTGATGCTGGGATTAACGGTACAATGCTGAGATTAAGGGCACTGCACCGTGGGTGCAAGTCCTACCCACCTTAACCTGGATGCAATATAAGGGACAGAAAGGGGGTTGCAGCTTGTCACTTGCTGCTTGCTATTTCATGGCTTGCTGAGTTTGGCTCTCCATGAACTAGTTCTGCTTTGCGATGCCTACTGTCATGCTACCCTGCTGTGAGCCAGCTGATTATGGACTGAAACCTCTACAAACTTTGGGCGAAATAAACCTTTCCTTCTTTAACTTTGGGTGTTGGTAATTTTGTCTCAGCAATGAGAAAAGTAATTAGAACATCTGTATCAACAAACTTTCCCATTCAGGGATGTTGTTGGCCTCAACCCTTAGTTAAGAGGAGGGCCACTCTGGAGCCCTGTTAAAGAAATCTCCCAGAAACGTGTGGATACTAGGGTGTTCCTACACACAGACATACATGTGCACACACATGCACACACACACTAGTTGGTGCATCAGTTCATAGCTCAGGGCAGTAGGACTTCTTGGTTGTCCCGCCCTGTGATGAGAAGTCCTGCCTATGTGGTTTTTGGAGGAAGCTGGATCTGAAAGCGCCAGCATTCAGTCTAAAAGACACCTCCCCTTCCAATCCAGGATGGAGCTCAGTGGTCGGGGTGCTTCCCTATCTTTCAGGCTGATCAGGTGTATTCTTGGCTTGGGGGATTGCCACAGACTGGGTGCACACACAGAAGCTCTGGAGAAAGGTGGCATTTCACAAACCCATAGGCCATAAAGCTTATCAGAGATAGCTGTGAGTTGGGACACACAGACCCTAGGAGTGTGTCAGAGTAAACACAGCGTCAGTACAGACACCACACCATTGACTGACCCTACGCAGCAGCAGAGATGGGATAGGACTCAGCACCCCCATATGCGACAATTGGTGTGGGAGCAAAATAGGACTTATCGATTCGCTGTGGTGGATTCTACTAGTGCAGGCCCTGGAAATAAACTACTTGTTAAAACACAGGGAAGGATATTTTGGATGCATTTCTGTTTTTTCTTTTTTAATTTTGTCTTTCTCCCCTTTCTTTTGATCTTTATTGCATTCCTTTTTCTTACTTTCTTTTTCTTGTTTGTTCTTTCAGTCACATTTATCAGTATTGTTAATTTTCTTTTACTCTCTAATTGAATACTTTGTTTCACTTTTTCTCTTTTTTGTCCTATTGTTTCAAAATTTACTTCTTTTACTTTTCCCTTTTCCACCTCTATTACTATCAAGCCATATTAATTTTTAGATATTTAGTTGACTATTATCTTTGAATTCTCTTCTATTGTTAATGTTCTGTTTTTTTTTTTGTCTTTTTGGAACAGGGTCTCAGTATGCGGTTCAGGCAGGCCTTGAGCTTACTTTGTAGCCCAGGCTAGTCTCGAACTTGCAACGATTCTTCTGCCTTAGTCTCCCGAACACTGGGATTACAGGAGTGTGCCACCACGCTTGGCTAATGTTCTGTTGTTAATGCTGCATTTAGTTGATTTACCATATGTTAATATTTGGTTTGTCTTTGTTTCTCTGTTGTTATTGATCTCTTTTCCATTGTGAAAGGTGGTACAGGGATGGTTTTGTTGGTTTCTGTGGTACACAGCTTGTAGTTGGAAGGCAGATCCAGGTGTTGTTTTAATCTATAAGCCAGCTCACAAGCAGGCAATTGAGGAAATCCTAGGGAGGCCAGTATGAGCACCTGCATTTGAACTCAAACTGCAATATAAATGGATCATGACGTTGGTTTGATTTTGTGTTCTCACAACTGTGTGGAATTTCTGCTTGTTTGTTTTTCTATTTTTTGTCTCTTTTTCTTCTTTTCTTTTTTCTTTACTATGCCTTTATCTTCATTTTCTTCTGTTCCTTCTTTCATCTGGTGTCTGTATATGTGAAAATAAGAGTAAAAATTAATTAATGCTTTAATTTGAATTTAATATAAAGAATTAACCAGTCCTTTCACTGACAAAGTGGGGTAACTGTCACCAAAAACGTACAGAAAGGATCTGTCTTGGTTATTTTTCTCTGGTTGCTGAGACAAAATGCTCGACATCCAAAATGAAGGAAGGAAAGGTTTATTTAGCTTACAAGTTTTGCAGATTTCAGTCCATACTGAGCTGGCTTCAAGGTAGGGTGGCATGCCTGAGGGCAACCTTTCATGGCATCTGCAAGCAATGAGTGAAAAGGGCAAAACGGGCAAAAGCACAGCTCCTTTCCTCTCTTCCATTGTGTGCCAGTCACCCATCCCTGGGCAGGTGCAGCACTCATACTGCCAATCCGAGCGTTACACATAGCGATCTGGCGCTAGACAATGAACCAATCACAAATGTTAGACTCAGCCACCTCCATGACTGCATGAGGCTTGGGGACCATCTCAACATAAACCATAAGAGAATCCAAACATAAGCTAGTACTAATGTATTAAGAAGTTCCCAAACTCACTGATTTTCCCAATCTCACACTGTACCTCCTTCCCTCTTTATTTCTTCTCCTCCTCCCACACATATTCTATCAAGTCCCATCAACACTAGTCTTTTATTCTAGCTATAAAAATATCCCAACAGAGTAAGATCTTGTTTTTCAACTATTGAGATATCTTCACTTGTCCTATCTTGCCCTTTTCTTTAGATTTCCTTTTCTTCCCCCCTCCAAATTTCAGTCTGCCTGTTACCAGCAATATAACACAGTCTGATAAAAGGGTGAAAATGTTAAAACAGATTATAATGTATATAATTGATGTATGGTTTGATCTGTTGACATTGATACAGTCTTTGGGATCCTCTCCTAGGAATACAGTGACTGTTTCCAATCCTATTAAACCGAGGAGGTAAGATGGCAAGATGAACAGGTAAGCAGAAGGTAAAGCAAAAAGGAAGAGACAGATAAATACCAAAATGCAAATAAACCCAAGATTATGTCACTGGAAGCAGACACTGATCATTATGATTTCTATCTCTGTACTCCTCCAAAGCCTCGTGTGCTCACAGGTGAGGCTTTTGGGAGGTGGATGGATCATGGGTGTGTGATACTGGGATTAAGAGTGTGTGATAACTAGCATTAGATTTAGCATCATTCTGGGTATAGGTGGTGGACAGATCTACCCTGGGGATGGTGTAACCTTGATAGAATTTAAAGGGAGGCTTCTGCTGCTGTTGCTGGCTGCCTTTTCATGCTGTGCTATGGACTGATTCTCTTCCATGATGCCCTCTGCCAGGCCACCCTGCCTTGATACCAGGTAATTATGGACTGAAACCTCTACAAACTGCACGTTGAAATAAATTTTTACTCCTTTGACTTTGTTTATCAGGTATTTTGTCTCAGTTATGAGAAACAGGGAAAAGCAACTAAGATACTAACTAAATCTCTATACTAGCAACAATGTCTTTCCACTCTAATTGACCCTCAGGCCTCAGAACACACACACACAAATAGACACATAAAGAAATAAGTCAACAAAATCCCAGCAGAAACCACCCCAAAAGCTGATCTATCAGGCATCAGTGAGAAGAAAAATAAAAAATCAAATAGCTGAATTGTTTGAATTGATACAAGAAAAACAAAACAGAAGGACAGATCAATAAGGTGTTCCATGAGTTCAAAGATGATACAGTTAAATAGACGATGGGCTTAAACTGGTTAGTGAAACTTAAAAAAGATATAACTAAAAATCTAGCTGAGTCAAACAAAATTAGCTAAAACATAAACTACCAGTCTAGCAAAGAATTAGAATCCTTGTAAAGAAGCCAAACAAATCCAGGAAATAAAAATTCTATTGAAAGTATGGGCATCAGTAATGATAAATGTAGAGTGTTGGAATCAGAAGATAGATTGATGCAGGTGGCCACATACTCAGAGTTACCTTAAAACAACATAAGATCATAAAGATGGTTGAGTTGATAAGTTGATGCAAAGAAGACTAATCTAAGATTAATTGGAATTAGTGAAAAATCAGAAGGCAGAACAAGTAGTATAAAATACCTGTTCATAGATACAAAAGCTGAAAGCATTTCAAGAATGGGGAAAGAATTTAGCATACAGGTAAGACAGGCATATGGAAAGCAAGTAGCCATGAGTAGAAAAGAACTCCACAATACACCGTAGTCAAATCTCAGAAGTCCAACACAAGGGCAGAATTTTAAAAGCTCATAGAGAAAGGCAACAGTTCACTTATAAAGATAAACCAATTATAGCACACTTCTCTGTACAAACCTTAAAGGTCAGGACAGTTTGGAGTGAAGTGTTTCAAACTCTAAAAGAAAACAAATTTCAACTGAGACTAATATATCCTGAAAAATTATCTTCCAAAATTGATGGAGAAATAATGTCTTTCCATGATAAGGAGCACCTTAAAAAAACTCATGCTACACAACCAGTGCTTCAAAAAATTCTCAATAGTATTTTAGATAGAGCAAAGGAGCCAACAATGCCTAAACAAGCAAATGAACAGACAACAACAACAACAACAACAACAAAAAACGAGTGGAATGAACACACAAAGCAAGTGCAGAGCTGGGCATATGGCTCAATGGTAGAGCTCTCATCTTGCAAGCACAAGGTCCTGGGTTTGATTCCCAACATCACACACACACAGAACAAAACAAAACAAAAACAAACAAGCAAAAAAAACCAGTACAGTGAAACTAGAGATGAATTGTAAATGAAACCACAGAAATCATGCAAGTATATGAAGATTAAACAACACATTCTTGAATAATCAATGAACCATAGAAGACATCAAAGAAGAAATTAAAGAGTTCCTAGAATCAAACAGTAATGCCATACAGCATACTGGACCCTAAGAGACACAATGAAAGAAGTTTTAAGAGAGAAACTCATAGCTTTGAAATTCCACATCTAACAAACATACGAAGTGATCTCAAATAAATAACTTAATGATGCACCTCAAGGTGCTAAAGAACAACAATAATCCAAAACAAAGCCAGTACAAGGAAAGAAATTATAAAGATCAGAGCAGAAATTAATGAGCTTAACACTAAAAAATGAAAAGATTGAATGAATAAGAGTTTGTTTTGGGGGCCAGGGGCATAGCTCAGCAGCACTATCTGTAGCAGCACATCACGAGGTCCTGTGTTCAACTCCCAGTACCAAAAAAAGATTTGGTTTTTGAAAATAACAAAAAATAGAAAAGCTCACTTGTGAACTTATTAAAATAAGAAAAAAATAGACCCAATCAATGCAAGTAGAGAATAAAAAAAAGATAAAATCACAACAGGCATCACTGAAATCCAGAAGATTACTAGTAACTACTTTGAGAAACTGTTCTCTAATAAATTTGAGAATCTAGATGTCTGAGTTACTTTTCTTTCAATGCTGAGACAAAATCTGCAACACTCAAAACTAAATGGGGAAAGGTTTATATAGCTCACAATTGGTAGAGGTTTTAGTCCATAATCAGCTGGCTCCAAGGCAGTTCATGGTGGTGGAAGACATCCAAGCAACAAGAGAGAAGACTAGGGTGGGTGTAGCACTCACACTGTTCACCCTAGACAGAGCTATGCCAAACCAATCAAAGGACTGATTTACTAATCACGCACTCTTAATTCCAGTATTACACACTCTAGATTCAGCCACCTCTAAAAAAGTCCTATGATCACATGAGGCTTTGGGTGCACATCTATACACAAACTGTAACACTAGAAGAAATGAACAGATTTCTAGGCATGTATAAATTGCCAAAATTGAACCAAGAAGATGTAAAAACCCTGGACAATCCAGTAATAGCCAATGAAATTGAAGCAGCAATTGAAAGACTACCAACTAAGAAAATCCATGACCTGATGAAATCACTGCTGAATTCTATGAGAACTTCAAGGAAGATCTAATGTCAATGGTCGTTAAATTCTATTCTTACTTTTAAATGTAAAAGGAAGGATACTCCTAAAGTCATTCTTAGAACTAGCATTACACTGATTCTAAAATCAGACAAAGACCAACCAAAGGAGAGAACTTCTCTTTAATGAAATGAGATTCAAAAATCCTTAACAAGATGCTGGTAAATACAAGGAAACATATTAAAAAGATTGTCCCAAAAATACAAGCATAATTCAACATATGTAAATTAATATAGTACTTGATATAAATGTAATGTATCACATCAAGGTATCAAATACTAACAAATGCTGGTGAGATTGCAGAAAAAATGGAACTCTTCTACATTGTTGGTGGAAATGGAAAGTAGTACAATCATTATGGAAATCAACATGGAGATTCCTCAAAGAACTAAAAATAGAAATTCCATTTAACTCAGTTATCTACCTTCTAGGTATCTTTCCAAAAAGGTTCAAGACATCATATTACAATATTATGTGCATATCCATGTTTTTAGCAACATAATTCAAAAGAGCTAAATCTTGGAGGCAGACTATATGTTCATTGACAGGTGAATGAATAAAGAAAATATATTTATACACAATGGAGTACTACTCTACCACAAAGAAAAATAAACCAGTCATTTGTAGGAAAATGGGTGCACTTTTAGAAATTAAGTGAAATAAATCAGGCATACAGTCTTAAATATCACATGATTTATCTTATATGAAAGAAATATAAAGAGAATAATAAAAGTATAAATAATTTAAGAAGAATAAAAAAGATAGATAATAGGAAACAGAGAGATAGTTTTTTTTTGCAAATAGAAAGGAAATCTAGAGATGGAGTGAGGAGAGTGTGATACAAGGGAAGGGTATAAAAAAAAGTTAAAATGTGCTATGTACATGTACTCATTCCTCACAATACATATAATCGTTTTGTGCTAATAACTTTAACAAAAATTTTTAAAATGTAAAAAAACCAAATCCCTCAAGGGAAGAAAGGTGCACTTTGATTCACTGTTTCAGAGGTCTCAGTCCATGGTCAGCTGGTTCCATTGCTTTTAGATTTGTGGTAAAGCAGAAAAATCATGGCAGAGTGGTGGAGAAAAGTCCTCTAGTTCAGGTCAAAGAGGAAGCAGACAGAATCCGGGAAAGGAAGGGCTGGGAACAAGATAGGATTCCTAAGCTCACGCATCCATGACTTCCTCCCTTCAACTACACTCTGTCTCCTAGGTTTTCACCACCTCCCGATAAAGTCACATAATTATGAAGCCATCTGATGAAGTCAGAACCACCTTATTCTCCCGCCTTCCAAAAACTCATCAGCCGGCAACTCAGACACCAGCACATGGCCACTGGGCCATTTTAGGCCCGAATCATAGCACCTTCCTGGAGTTCTGGTGAGACGCAGATGTCCGTGTTGAGGACCAGTGCGCTGCTGCCTTTGCTGTGGAGCTTGCTGGCCTGGCTGTCATTTCTGGACTCTTCCTCCCTTGCCATGGGTCTCTTTGAATCCCTGAGCAGTTACCCAGGAGCAGCCCTTGCTGTGGAATCGTGCCTACCAGTTCACCCTGCTTCCAAGTTAGGCTGCCAGCTCCAACGAGAGGGCACCAGCAGGGTGCAGGGGACCAGAAGTCTTGCTTTAGGAACTGGGCAGGGAACCCCAACAGAGTGTCAGGGATGAGACTTAGAATTTGAACCCACAAAATGAACAAATATTGGATATTAAGGGTGACTAAGTGGGTTCCAGGCCAGGGTGCATCACTTGGCTGCTAAAGTGTCACCTTGCCTCGCATCATGATGCTCAGATGGGGAGCCAAGGGCCCTCTGTTGGTGCCAGGTAGGGAGCCCAGGCTCTGGGGTGCTTACCCAAAAGTTAGACCTCAGACCCACTTCCTTTCCACTGACTTGAACTCTGGGCCTGATGGAGTTGTGAGGGGCTTCAAGCAGGAGGAGGGGTCCTGTCTAGTCTCAGGACAGAGTGGGGATCAGGCTGAGAGGACCAGGAGGGTAGCAGGGAGACAGTGTGGAGGGACCCAGTGCAGAAATAGATGGGAGAAGGACACACCAGGGTCTCTTTGGCAAGGCAGCTCTGGGTCCTGAGCAGCAAAAATGCATGGAAAAAATAAGGGGAAAGCAAAGATCCCATCATGGCAAGGCTGGGGAAAAGCATTTACCAGCAGCACCAAGAACTGCGTACGTCTGGGCCAAGGCTTGGTGGCCTTGCTGCTGGCGGAACCTGGAGCCTGTGTCTGATGTCTTCCTGTCACTGTCTGATTGACTGGACCCTCCGCTGGTTTCTCACCTATCCTGGTCCATGCCCAGAGATGGCAATCTCTGAAGCCACCCAGACCATCTCTGTCCCTGTTCCTAGAGTTACAATTAGGTGAGGCTGGCATGAGCATGAGAAGCTATGGCTGCGGGACCAGGACACAAAGAGGGTGGTAGATCACAGGGAGGAAAAGAGACAGGATAGCCCAACACAGAGTTATGGAGGTCTCTTCTCAGCTCAAGTCAAAGCAGGAAGCAGAAGGCGCAGTCACTTAGAATTCAAAGGGATGTTTAATGAAGAGCCTTTTACAAAAGCATGTGTGGAGGGAAACCATGAGGACCTGCCAGCTCGAGGGCATCTCCTGGGCCTCAGAACCTGGGCGTCTTGTGGCCCCAGTATGCAGGGGCTCACAGCGTAGAAAGTTCAGAAACAGCTGGGTCTGAGCTTTCTAGTGTTCTTTGTCCATTTTGGGGAGATAAGTGACTCCCTTGTCCCTGTGAAGAGAAAAGAAGCAGGGGTTTCCATCCTGACCTGTCCCTCTCGTTTCCTACTGGGAGTCCCAACTGGCCATACTCAACTGGGAGCCCGGCAGAGGCAGCCAGTGTGCTGACCTGTGCCAGCAGCCAAGGGGGCCAAAAGGAAGGAGTTGCTAGGGGACAGTGACCACAGAGAGCAGGGCCACTCTGTGTGAGAGCCAGAGGCCTGGAGCATGGCTACCTTGTGTCACTGGCCCTGGCTACCTCTGTGGTTCACTATCCCACTCTGCACTGGATGTCAAATCCTAGGACCCCAGCTGGGGCTCCTGGGTCCTACTGTCCCCGGGACAGCTCCCCTCCCCTTGGAGCAGCCCTGGGTTCTGGCAGGTGTCTCTTTCCCTAGTACCTCTTCTATCTCCTTCTCCTTCTTTTTCTTGAACAACAAGAGGTAACACCTGGGTCAGGAAGCAGGGCAGAGAGGAGTCAGACAAGGGGCAGGAGTGTTTCTCTTGGGGAGCTGGGACTGGGAACAGTCACTTACCCACCTCCAGCTGTGACCAGGGGCAGCACAATCCCGGAGCTCAGGAGGAGCATAGGCCACAGGAAGCTCTGAAGGTCCCTGGCTGGGGTATGAAAGGGAGGAGTCCGGTATGTGGAGGCCAGGCAGGTTGCCTCTACTCAAGAGAAGGCCATGCAGTTTCCCTATTATTTGTCCACTCGGTCACTTATTTGCAAACACTGTGTACCTATTCTGTGCCTGGTACACCTCAAGACTTGAGAAAGTCATGATTCTGTCTCTCCAGAAGGAGGAAAAGCAAACAATTATAGTGTGTTAGCCACAGGAAATAGGACATGGCCTGGGGCAGGAGACCATGCAAAGAAGGCTGGCACCTCTCTGAGGGCGGGAGCTGCCCAGAGAAGATTACTCAGGAAACAGGACCTGGGAGTGGATTACAAAAGACAAATATGGGCTCAGCCGCAGTGATCGTGGTCAAAACTGTCCGGAAGGACATGATTGTGGGCAAGGAGCATGAAGCAGCACATCTGTCTAGAGTGTCTAGAGCCTGATGTGGTTGAGAGTCAAGGGGATGGGACAGAAGCAGCTGACACGGGGTGTCCGAGGAGACTGGATGTGATCTGAGGGAGGCTGGGAGCTGCAGGAGCTGGTAAGCGGGGAGGGCCACGGGGCAGTGTTTTCCTTGAGAGTCGTATGGTGGAGTGAGGTTTCTCCAGGATGGGAGGGAGGCCAGGCAGAAAAGGCTGCCTTAACTCAGCGAGAGATCAGGAAGGCTGGAGGAGTTGAGAACGGAAGTATTGGAGCACACCTAAGAGTTACTCAGCAAGATGTGGTGATCCCACAGGGTTAGTCAGAGGGGGAAGGTAAAGGGAGATTCCTGGCTGGAAAGGATGTGGCTGGGGACTTTTGCAGAGCAGGTCTGGGGAAAGTAGAAATGGGTCTGGGCAAATTTCCAGGCATCTGACTCTGAGAACCCAGGGGCAGAGTGTTGCACAGCTCACGCTGGACACTGCACACCAAGGAATCCCACAGGGGCTACTGCTGCTGAAGGAAGAAGAGAAGAAAGGTTCCAGGCTGGGAGAGGAGGAAGGGGGGCAGAGACAGCGAGGGCCTGGAGAGGAGGAGCTGGACGGGAGAGGCCCCTGACCTGGGCAGAGGACAGGGTCATTGCAAGACAGGAAGTAAGTCCTGCAGTTGGCACATGTGGTGACCTCCATTTTTTTAGACTTGGAACCTAGGCGAGGACAAGCAGGACCTCAGAGTGGGCAGACACTGACATCCCCCACTCAGGCCCAGGCCCAGGCCACACTCACCGCATGACTTATTGCAGGCTGCCAAGAAAGGTGAGAGGTGAAGAAATAAAATGTTGAGGAGGCAAACGGAGCTGAGAGGAGCGGGGCAAGTGAGCAGGACTCGGGGCTGGTGTGGTAGGCATGGCCCAGGCTGCAGGCCAGGGAAGCAGGGGCTTCTGGGAAGGCCTGGGTGGGTGGGGCTGCAGACTGGATTCTGCCTGGTGGGTGGGACAGGAAGGGGTGGGGCAGGGCAACTTTATATCTTACTCTGCTCCCTCAGCTCCTCAGCTCTTTTGTTCAGCCTCTGGGCAAAGTGGTCCTTGTGAATGTGAATCTCTCTGAGAAGTAATGCTTTGTCTAGATGGAGCAGGAGGGAAAGATACCTGATCATATAACTTGCTTAAGGCTGAGATTCTAGGCCAGTGTTTTTAAGCAGACATTCTGTACAATGCGCAGAGATATGCATGTCTCCCACCACTTAAGGGCCTTTTCCTATCCCACGGCCAAAGTCACCTTCTGGGACTGTGTTGGAAGGTCCGGCTCTGTCAACCCAAGGCTTGGGGCCCTGGGACACAGGTTTTCTTACCATCCCTAAACTTCCCAATGGCTTGATCTACTTGGTTGAAGAGTTTGGCTGTCTCCTCTTCTACAAGATCTCGATCTGAGGAAGGAATATGGGGAAGGGGAAAGTTAGGGGAGGAAGGGCCAGTGTAGCTGGAGAAGCCAGCCCTTGGTCTCAGGCATCCTGGTTGCGTCTCACCAAGGTACCATGCTCGGAACAAGTCACTGTCCTCTTGTAAGAAGGAGTGGAGGCTCTGGGAGAGTTCTGCGGGTGGCCCTGGGGTGCCCCAGAGAATCTGCAGGTCATAGTCAAACAGGGCGGGCAAGTCTGGCCAGCAGCGGAGGCAGTTCTCCCCGCTAGCGCTTGGCAGGAGGCAGATGAGCAGGAGAGGCAGCATCCTCGGGGTCTTTCCTCCGCCAAACGCCCTGCCTGTGGTTCCACATGGAACTTGGGAGACTTGTTCCCCTGGAAACCAGTCTCTTGTGAGAACAAAACTAAGTTCTACAGAGTAGGGGAAGGTCAATTGTGATGAGCATGGGCTTTGGGGTCAGATTCCAGTGGGACCCTTGGCGTGAGGTTACTTTTTTTGAAAGTGGGTTGCTGGTGTTTGGTAGGGCGTGTTCTCTTGATAATCCCACTGTGCCGTCTGGCTGTTGGTGCTCAGGTATCCTGGCTGTGCTTATCCTGTATGAAATAGCTCAGCAGGACTGGCATTCAAAAGGCTATGAAAGACTGTACAGCGGGAGGATTACGTGGGAGAGAGATGGGCAGCCATGGAAGAAACTACGGCAAATATATTTTATAGTGTATGTAAAACAGCAGCTGCCTTGGGACTCTCACAGTGTAGGCAGAGTGTAGGGAGAGTTCTAGGCAGAGCGAGAAGTCACTTTTACAGCAGTTATTCTGTGCAATGTATTCTGAAGAAAAGTGAAACTCCTTTCTTTTCAGTAAACAAACACTTCCAGGATCCTTGCGTCTTTCTGGATCTAAGCTTTGCCCTCTACTCTGTACTTTGAACTTTCTGAGCTCCGCAGGTGAGATTCTGAGCAGATGAGAATGCTTTCAGTGAGGAGAAGAGACAAAAACGGTTGAGAATTAAAATAAGAGGCAAGCTTAAACTGCAGGAAAAACAGAGTACAGGGATGCAGTGGGAATCAGAAGACTTAAAACTCCACTACAATGAGACAAAATATTGCTTTCCTTAGACAAGATGAGGCTGCTATATAAAAGAAAAATAGAATAAGAAAGAATTATTTGGAGGTTAGAAATATGACAGCAGAAATTTAGAAGCTTAAAACCTGCTCAGGAGATGAAAATTTCAGAAATATCTCAGACCTTGGCACAAAACACCAATGGGAAATAAGAAAGAAAAGATCTGAAGATTAGATTCTATGAGGTCCAACATCCCGTGAGTTCAGGTTCCAGGAAGAACATGGAGGGAAAGAAATGGTTACAGTACAGCTTCAATACTAAGTATATCCAGGAAGGAATTCTGTTGTATAGGGAGAGGGTGTGGAGGGCAGGCATAAAGATTTGTTAAAATAAAAGGTAGTTGCACTTGTAAATCAGCTGCATTAATCAGGTGGGTTCTGAGGTTGGAAGGGTGTTCTGAGTCCTGCTGAGTTGCTCTCCCATAGGTTTGGGGCAGAATCGGGATTAGAGAACATGCCTGATTTTTATTGTTTTTGTTTTTTTGCTATTTTGCTTAGGTAACATTGCTGGAAAGGAATGTCTTGCTTCTCAGGAGTTCAGGTTAGGAGAAGCAGGTGCTCCTTTCATTGCTGTGGTGGGTGGGATTCATAGCCTCATAATAGGCAAGTCTGTTACAATGTCCTCCCTTCCCATCCACTCTGAGTTTGCCCCAGCCAGCCTGTGTATAGGACAGACATGGTAGAAAAAGAAATTTAGGACTGAAAGACAGGAGTTTCCAGATTGAAAGTTCCTACCAAGAAGGAATTTTCTTTCTAGGAAGAAGAAAAATCTCACCAAAGCATGGAGGAGAAATAGACCATATATTGTAACCAGCTATCAAACTGAAGCTCACACATGATGAAGCAATGTTTTCCATTTTGAGAAAAGTATTCCTGCCATATAATTTCATACTCAGGCAACACCAGTCAGGGAGGAAGAAAAGCTAGTGCTAGCTCAGCAGGTGAAATTTAAAACTGATCTCTTCTACTTTTTCTCAGGAAATGATTGAAGGATGTGTTTCAACTATGTTCAACAAGAAAGATGATGGCAGAGAAGTTAGGAAGCTGGAGTTTAACCCTGTGGGGAGACAGGAGAACCCTAAGGGGAGCAGTCAAGTGAGACCCCAGGATGACAATGAGTCCAAATTAGTTCTGTCTGAGTGAAGGGAAACCAGCAGTGGGCAATTAGGTCAGCTCCTTCTACCCACTGGATTCCATTTCTGTCTTTCTTTACTTATTCTTGTCTTCTGTTGTTCTCTGCATAGTCTTTCCTCACACTGGGAGTAGTAAGGTCCAAACTTGGATTTGAGTTATAGGGGTGGAATGATAAAAGTAATCTTTATCTACTCTTGGTGCCAAGCACAAGATTAGCATGAAATCCTGTGTAGGTTCTAGGGGATACATCATACTAGGTAGAATTCCATCCTGAGGTTTAGGGTTGGAGTCTTCCTGTCCCTTGATTTATGCTTTTCCTTTAGGAAATATGCAGAAACAGTCTTCAGGTATTTCTCTGTCCCTAGCCCAGTACCATCTGAGTTTCCTCCCACATTTGTATCACCTACTGGCTAAAGTGGTACCAACTCTTTGAGTGGCAGCCAAATTTAGAATCTGGAGGAGGCTTTAAAATCTAACACTCTGCCTGTTGCTGATAGCACCTGAGGGTTTTAAACCACTATTTGTTTGTCCTGATTTCTCCCCTTATTTATAGTATAATTCAATGATATGTCATATGCTTTTGGGGCAAGTCTTTGAGTCTGAATGATAAAAGGAGGCCCTTCCATTTCTAGACACCTCGAGGAGTTAAAATCTTCTTGTGGTAAGATCACACTCCATTTTGTGCTTCTGTCACTCAGGCCTGTCCAAAACCTTTACACAGGATAGTTCTTCCAGTGTTTGAAATCAGAGATTGTCATGGTTTGTGTTTAAATGTCCCCCCAAAGTGTCATGTACTCATGAGGGATGGGCCTTTTGAGGGTGGCTGAGTCTAGCATTTGTGATTGGTTCAATATCTGCTGCTGAGATTGGCAGTGTGAGTGCTGCACTGGCCCAGGGCTGGTAGCAGGGGTACAATATAAGGCAGAGAAAACAGCTTCCCCCCACCCTTTTTGCCCTTTTCACTCTTGTTGCTTGTGGCTACCATGAATGGCTGCCCCTCTGCCACTCCACCCTGCTTTGGAGCCAGCTGAGTATGGACTGAGACCACAAACTGTGAGATAAATAAACCTTTCCTTCCTTCATTTTGGGTATGAAGTATTTTGTCTTAACAATGAGAGAAAAGTAACAAAGACAGAGATCAAACTTCTCTTTTTTTTTTAATTTTAAAGAGAACAAAACATAACAAAACAAAACTGAATAAAGCAAACCAGAACAGAACAATGCAAGTGATATAGGACTTCAAAACAACACAACAGGATATCAACAATGACTACTGTGTCTCTAGTTTTCTTTAAAATAGCTGTCCATACCCTCACACACAATAAAATTGAACAAAACAGAACAAAACCAATCAAAACAAAAGAATGAAAGCATTACAGAACTGCAAAACAAGATAATAGGAAATCAACAATTGTAACCATAATGTCTCTTGTTTTCTTCAGAGTACATGCCCATACCTTCACACATAATAAAATCAAACAATACAAAACAGACTAAAAGCAATAAAAACAAAAGAATGAAAGCATTACAGGTCATCAACATCAATGGTAACACCCAGCAAGCATTGGTTCATCTATGCCATGCTATCCTCCTGCTCTTGGCCCTTCACTTTACCTCTTTGTTTAATTGCCTGACCTGTTCAGTGATCATCATCCTCTGATTTTCCTGGAACTGTGGTCATCTTTATCTCTCTCTAGAATATCCTTCAGCGCTCTCTGTAGGGTTGGGTTGGTGGTCATAAATTCCTTCAATTGTTCTTTATCATGGAAGTATCTTATTTTTCCATCAATTTTGAAAGATAGTTCTGCAGGGTACATCAATCTGGGTTGGAAGTTATTTTCTCTCAGGACTTGAAACACTTCACTCCAAACTCTTCTTGACTTGATGGTTTGTGTTGTCAAGTCTGCTGTGAGTCTGATGGGTTTTCCTCTTGGGTAATCTTTTTCTTTTTTCTAACAGCTTTTAACACTGTATTCTTGTGCTGAATTTTTGGGATCTTGATTATTATATGTCTGGATGTAGATTTACTTTGGTTATGGCTAGTTGGAGTTCTCTATGCCTTGGTTATCTGCATGCCATGTCCTTTCCTCATGTTTGGGAAGTTTTCTGCTATTCTGTAAATAGTCTTTTTGCTTCATTTGTGTTGAACCCTGATTCTGCACTGCTACCTATCATTCTTAAATTATTTTTCTTTATGTTATTTTGTAGCGTTTGAATTGTTATTTCCTGGCTCCTTGTTATTTTTAAGAGATATTTCCTTTTATAAGCTAGCTGTGATCCTGTCTTCAAGGTCTGAAAGTGTCTTCACCCTCTTTCAAGTGGTTTTGCCAGCTTTTAATGGAGCTTTTAATTTCCTGGATATCTCTTTGAATCTGTTTCATGCATTGTAGTTCCTTTCTATATTGTTTATTCAAGGTTCCCATCATTTTCCTACACTCATCTTTCTCATCTATGTTTTCTTTAGATATACTCAGCAATTCTTTCATTATGTTTGTGATTTCTTTTTTTACCTGAGACATTATTTCTAATCTGATTACATTTGCAATCTGATGAAGTTGTTTCTTTAGTTCAGTTGCTATTCTCTTGGAGATTTCAGGTGGGTGACTTCCATTTTCTTCCATGACTATGTCTTCCAGACTTGTTCTGTGTGGGCTGGAGGTCTGAGATTGCCTTTTGCTCCTTCCTCTTGACATTCTCCTGGGTTCCTCCCAACAAGCCAGGCACTTCCCACATTGGCTGTGGTGTAGGAGAATTGGACAGGCAACTGGGTTTCTCAGAACCCAGGTTTCCAGGCAGATAACAGAACATGGGGCAGGCTTCTCCAAACCTGTGCAACTATGCTGAGGCTTCTCTGATGGCCAGAGATACATGGTGGTGGGACTGCTTCTTTTCTCAACTTGTGTATCTACACTGGAACTCCCTCAATGACAGTAGGCACACAGGATTATTTTTATCTGATCCCCTAGTGGGCACTGGCTGCTGAAGGAAGCAAGGGTCTCTAATGGCAGCCCATGGGTATAAGGGGCATATCTGTCTGTGTCCCCCTGCCCTTGCTGGCTGCCTACAGGAAACAAGTCTTCTTATGGCAACAGCAGGTGTGCAGTAGTGTATCTTGCTGAGTGTTCCTGCCTGCACTGGCTGCCCACAGGAAGCAAGTTTTTCCATAATGGTATCAGGCTCATGGGGCCTGCCCTTACGGCTGCCCACAGGAAGCAAGCCTTCTGATGGTGGCAGCTGTTACACAGAGGTGAATCTGGCCAAGCTTCTCTTTAGAGGCAAAACATCTTTCCAGTCCAAGAGCTCTTTTAGATTACCATCATAGTCTATTTCCGGTTGCTTTAACAAAATATCTGAGACTAGGTGATTTATAAAGAGTAGAAGCTGATTTAGCTCATAGCTTGTGAGTTTGGATGGTTCAAGGGCATGACAAGGACATCTGTTCCACTTCTGGTGTGGGTCTTTTAGCTGTGTGGTAGCATTGTGGATGGCATTCTAGTGATTCAGAGCGAGAAAAATAGAGAAAACCCATTTATAACCAAGTCACTCCCTCCACAATCCAGGAATCCATTAAACCATAAACAGGTTAATCTGCTCATGAAGACTGTTCTCACATGACCAAATCCCTCCTTGGGTTTCATCTCAAAATACTATTAACATAAGAATATAGGGTTTATAGTGTCAACACATGAAATTTGGTGGACACATTCAAACCACAGCAATTGCTACTGAAAATCTGCCTTTATATCTCCCTTTTACTGATTGCTGCCCTCTCAAATCATCCCTTTTTACTAAAGCAGGACAGAGTTTACAACTGGATCACATCTTACTGTGGTGTTTGATACCCTCCTTCTTCAGGTAAAGTTTTCCCCATGCATCAGTGTTCTCTTGCTGTATAATAAATCACCACAAGCTTAGTAGCTTATTATAACATCTGCTTATGGCATGGTGTCTGCTAAGGGAGTCTCATAAAACTGAATTCATGAAGTCAGCTGGGCTGCATTCCAGTCTGGAACTTGGGATTTTCATTCAAGTGCATGTGACTCTTGTGTTAGTTGGCTTTCTGTTCCAATACCTAAATACCTGAAATTGAAAAGAGGAAAATTTGGGGTTTGAGACCATCGATCCTGGTGGCTGGGTGCCTGCCCAAACCCCTTGGGTCATTGGACTAGGCTCCAGAGTTTCCGTGGGCTTGAGTGGACTGCGCCCAGCGACCTTAACAGTAAGTATTAACAGAAATGAAAAATCAAGTAGGTAATAACACATTTATAACAGGGGACTTTAACACACCATTGACACCAAGGGATAGATCAACTAGACAGAAAATCAGCAAAGAAATAACAGAACTGAATCACACCTGTGAACAAATGGATTTGATAGACGTGTGCAGAGTGTTCCATCCAACAACATCAGGATATACATTCTTCTCACCAGTACATGGGACATTCTCTAAAATAGACCATATACTAACCCACAGAACATATTTAAGTAAATGCAAAAGAATTGAAATTATCCCATGCATGTTATCGGATCATAGCGCCATGAAACTGGAAATTAATGATAAAAGTAACTGCAAAAATCACACAAACACATGGAAATTAAATAATACACTCGACCAATCCATGGGTCACAGAGGAAATTAAAGAAGAAATTAAACAATATCTACAAGCAAACAAAAATACAAATACAACTTAGCAGAACCTGTGGGATGCAATGAAAGTGGTCCTCAGAGGAAAACTTATTGTACTGAGTTCCCACATTAGGAAAACAGAACGAACACAAATAAGCATCTTGATATCACACCTGAAACATTTAGAAAAAGAAGAGCAAGCCAAGCCCAAAGCCAAAAGAAGGGAGGAAATTATAAAGATCAGAGCAGAAATTAATGCAATAGAGACTAAGAAAACAATTCAAAGAATCAATGAATCAAAGACTTGGTTCTTTGAAAGAATAAATAAAATTGACAAGCCCCTAGCCAACCTCATTTAAAAAAGGAAAGAAAAGACTCAAATTCATGCAATACAGAATGAAAAAGGTGGAATCACTACCTAACCTGTGGAAATACAGAAGATCATCAACAACTATTTTGAAAACCTCTACTCTCATAGGTTCCATAACACAGAAGAAATGGACAGATTCTTAGAAACATAGAAACCACCAAAGTTGGATCAAGAAGATGTAAAACTGCTGAATAACCCAATTTCTATGAATGAAATTGAAAATGTAATCAAGTCTCTACCAACAAAGAAGAGCCCATGCCCAGACGGATTCACTGCAGAATTCTACAAGAAATACAAAGAAGACTTAATGCCAACACTCCTCAAACTCTTCAATGAAATTGAAAGGGAAGCAATTCTCCCTAAGTCATTCCTGGAAGCAAATACCACTCTAGTACCAAAACCTGAGAAAGACCCAACTAAAAAAGAGAACTACAGGCCAATCTCCCTAATGAACATAGATGCAAAAATTCTCAATAAAATATTGGCAAACAGGATGCAGCAAATCATTAAGAAGATTATACACCATGACCAAGTGGGATTCATCCCAGGCATGCAAGGATGGTTCAACAAACATAAATCAATAAATGTAATCCACCATATCAATAGAGCCAAAAGTAAGAATCACATGATCATTTCTATAGATGAAGAAAAAGCTTTTGATAAGATCCAACACCCATTCATGATAAGAACCTTAGAGAGAATTGGAATAGATGGTCTTTACCTCAATATGACAAAGGTCATCTATGACAAACCAACAGCCAGTGGTTTAAATGGCCAAAAACTGAAAGCTTTTACCTTAAAATCAGGCACAAGGCAAGGATCTCCATTATCACCACTCCTATTCAATATAGTACTGGAAATACAAGAGAATACTAGCCAGAGCAATTAGACAAGAGAGGGAAATAAAAGGAGTAAAGATAGGAAAAGAAGAAGTTAAATTATCATCATTTGCAGATGACATGATACTCTACATAGAAGACCCCCAAACCTCCATTGAAAGTTTCTTAGCTATAATAAATAAATTCAGCAAAACAGCTGGATACAAAGTCAATACTCAAAAATCAATAGCATTCTTATACACTAACAACAAAATCACTGAGAGAGAAATAAGAGAAGCCACACCCTTCACACTAGCATCCAAAAAAAATGAAGTACTTAGGAATTAATCTAACGAAAGATGTAAAAGAGTTTTACAGGGAAAATTATAATACCCTGAAAAAAGAAATCAAAGAGAACCTAAGAAAATGGAAAGACATCCCTTGTTCATGGATAGGAAGAATAACTATTGTAAAAATGGCCATTCTCCCAAAATTGTTATACATATTCAATGCAATCCCAATGAAAATACCACTAGCATACCTCATGGATCTAGAGAAATCACTCCTAAAATTCATCTGGAACCAGAAGAGACCTAGAATAGCAAAGGCAATTCTAAGCAGCAAAGCCAAGGCAAGTGGCATCACAATCCCTGACTTGAAGTTATACTACAAAGCTACTGTAATAAAATCAACATGGTATTGGAATAAAAACAGACCTGAAGATCAATGGAATAGATTAGAAGATACAACTACAAACACACTCAACCACCTTATCTTTGATAAAGGGGCCAAACATGTTCACTGGAAGAATGACAGTCTCTTTAATAAATGGTGCTGGAAAAATTGGCTATCCATATGCTGAAAACTAAAATTAGACCCATGCCTATCACCATGTACTAAACTGAAAGTCCAAATGGATCAAAGATCTAAATATTAAAACAGAAACACTAAATCTGTTGCAAGACAAAGTAGGTAAAAATCTTGAAGACATAGAGGTAGGTACAGAATTCATTAGCAAGAACCAAACTGCATGGGAAATACTTCCCAGAATCAATAACTGGGATCATATCTTATTAAAGAGTTTCTGCATGTCCAAAGTAATCTCCAGCAGAGTGAAAAGAAAACCTACAAACTGGGAAAAAATCTTAGTGAACTGTCCCTCAGACAAAGGCTTCTGTCTAGAACTTATAAAGAATTAAAACAAATCAGACCCCTGAAATTCAAAGACCCAATACAAAAATGGGCATCCGAGATGAACACACAGTTCTCAGATGAAGAAATACGAATGGCAAATAAATACATGAAACAATGTTCATCATTGGTCATTAGAGAAATTCAAATCAAAACCATACTGAGATACCATCTCACTCCAGAAAGAATGGCCAGGTTCAACAAAACTACCAACAACAAATGCTGGAGAGGCTGTGGGGAAAAAGGAACTCTTCTGCACTGTTGGTGGGAGTGTAGACTGGTGCAACCACTGTGGAGGTCAATCTGGAGATTTCTCAAAAAGCTGGGGATGGACATCCCATTTGACCCAGCTATTCCACTCTTGGGCATATTCCCAGAAGATCTGAAAACATCTTACCACAGTGATATATGCGCACCCATGTTTATACTGGCACAATTTGTAATAGCCAGATCTTGGAAACAACCTAAGTGCCCATCAACCGAGGAATGGATAAAAAAATTGTGGTACTTTTATACAATGGAGTACTACTCAGCTATAAAGAATGATCACATTGAGATATTTATAAATAAACAAATGCATCTTGAATCTATACTCATAAGTGAAATAAATCAAACTCACATGTATAAATACCGTATAGTCTCCCTAGTGTAAGAAATGGTAAGAGTACAGAAGATTTTATGGAAATCATGGTTCACCATTATAGTGATTTGATGTCTTATGTCTTCATTCACTGGTCCTAATGGTTTTATTCTGTTTTGTTTGATCTTAATATATGTGATCATATGAATAGTTACTTTGAAGACAAGACACTATGGTAGCCGGTGTTGATTTAATATCATCTTCCTCTGAAGTCCTACCATGCTTTTGTTTTTCTATTACCATTGGTTCTATCACATTGTGTTATTGGATTTTAATATATATGATAGTAAAAACAAAATATTTATGGAAAATGAGATAATACAGCAGCCATTGTTCATCTTTGGTTATTTGGTTCAGAATGTCTTGGAATACTTCCATTCTCTTGAGTTGTTTATTCTACTTTGTTATGTTTGACATTATTGTGTGTAAAGCTAAGCTCAACTATTTCAAAGAAAGAGACATTATGATAGCTACTGTTAATATCCAATTGTCTTGTTGTGAAGTGCTGTGTTGCTTTCATTGTTCTGTTCTGATCTGCTTAGATCTGTCCTCTTTTGTTTTATTCTCTTTAAAATAAAAAAAATAAAAAAAAGGGAATGCGGATAATTTGTTAGGTTCACAGTTTTAGAGGTTCCAGCCTCTAATGGATTGACCCTGTTGCTTGGGTTTGTGATGGGAGGGATGATGGGAGGGATGGCCTGGCAGGGAACACATAGCTGGGCAGCCTGCCTACCTCATGGTGACCAGGAAGTAAGGGGAAGAGGAAGAGACTAGAGCCCCCAAGACTTCTTTTTTTATTATTCAGAGAAAAAAAGCAAAACAGAAAAAAGGATAGAAATAATGCAGAATTTCAAAGAAAATAACAGTAAAAATCACTATTTGATAAATTATATATTGCTATTTTAGAAGTAGTTGCTCAAGTCACAAAATCAAAGCGTAAAAAGTGGACAATCAAACAATGACAGTACAAACTATTCTGTTTGATGAACTAACAAAAACTTAGTAGTATGGTTATCTATCTTGCACACTTAAACATACATACAGTTATATCCTTTAGAGCATTTTCTTTTCCTTTCATTATTATAATATCTGTTATACATTTTGGATCTTACTACTTTTTCAGTTTATTATTATTATTTTTTATACTAGACAGACAAATGTGAGTCTCTAACCCTAGAAATTGGTGACAGATCCTGGCTGCAAGATTGAGCTGGGGGCTGCTCTCTGCAGTACCTGCTGTGTGGTCCCCTCCACAGGCTCTCTCATCTTTTGGATTTTTCTTTGGGAAGGGCCCAGACCCTGTAAAATAAGGTCATCTTCAAGATAAGTTCTGTTTAATTCAAAGTAGGTTAGTTTGGATTTTCACTTATATCTACAAAAGGCCCTTACCTTTATATACTGCACAACTTAATTCCAGAAGTGAAATCCATTATACCCTGTTATGATTTGTGTTTGGATGTGCCCCTGAAGCCTCATGCAGTCATGGTAGGGTGGGACTTTCAAAGGCAGATGAGTCTAGCATTTGTGATTTGTTTGTTGTCTAGTGCTGGGATTGGCAGTGTGAGTGGTGCACTTGCCCAGGGGTGTGTAGCTGACATGTAATGTAAGAGAGGGAAGGAATCATGCTCCCTTCTTGTTCTTGTTGTTTTTGGTATCTGCTGCCACCATGAACTGTAACCCCTTTGCCACTCAATCCTGCCTTGGAGCCAACTGAGTATGAACTGAAACCTCTACAAACTGTGAGCTAAGTAAACCTTTCTTTCCTTAATTTTAGGTGTTGCATATTTTGTGGTAGCAGTGAGATAAAAGTAATTAACACAACCCTTGATGGTTTCCTATGCCCAAGGAAAGAGAATTGTATAGCATACAAACACTAGGGACACGAATCTTGAAGGCCATCTCAGAATTCTGTCTGCCCTAATACTAAACCTTTCACATACCAACCGATTTTCTGGTTGTAGCAGAGCCCATACCCCTTCCTCTGTCATCTATGATGTGGATTAAGAAATTAGCCCTTTGCAGCCCTCAGTACGAATCTAAATTAGTTGGAGGCTGAGACATAACCCTAATGGTAGTGACATACAGTGTATACCGCGGGTTCAGGTCAAAATTCTCCATAAGAATCTCCTACTTTAAACATCAACTATAAGCTCTAGGGGCCACAGGCCTCCTTCTCTTTTCAGCAACCTACAAGACATGGAGTTTCTTACCCTATCTTCAGATTTGATAATTCAGCAGACAATTCACAGAACCGAGGAGAACATTTTAATTATGATTACAGTTTTATCAAAACAGAGACAAAGCAGGCCCAGCCAGATGAAGAGACTCTGAGGAGGGGACAAGACCTGGGAAGTCCCCACAAGCGTGTTCTCAGATGCATTACTATCCTGATACACTGAGGTGTAACCAACCGGAAAGCTACGTGAGCCTCAGATCTACAGTTTTCAGGGGGATTCCATTATTGTAGGTGTCATTGATTGACACCTGAATCACTGGCCACTGACTGAGTTTGACTGATTCATTGGCCACTGATTGAGTTCAATCTCCAGGCCTCCTTTGTTTCACTGGAGGTTGGGCTGAGAGGGTCACCCTCTAATCACCTCCAGGGATCTTTCTGGTATGACCAGCTTTTCTGCTGAGTTATCCTGTTACTGTGAGTGTCTTGGTTACTTTCTTGTTGTTGGGGCAAAATATCTGCCACCCACAAGTTAAAGGAGGAAAGGTTTATTTCAGCTCACAGTTAGTAGAAGATTCAGTCCATAGTCAGGTGACTCCCAGGCAGGGTGGTATGGCAGAGGAGAAACAGCTCATACTATGGCAGACAGGAAGCAGAGTGGTTAAGGAGGAAGGAAGAAGATGGACCTTCCAGCTCACAGCTTCAGTAACCCACCTCCTCCTACACAGCTTTACCTCCAACATCACATTTAGCTTTAAACTTGTGTTCCAAACACCTCCCCAAATCTCCATCTATGGGCACATGAGGCTTTGGGGGGGGCAGTTAGAGAAATAAACCTTAAAAATGACTAACTGGGTATGGTCAGGTATGGTCTTGTCAGGCTACCATGAATAACAAAGATTCTCCTGTCACTCAGGAAATTCTGAGAATTTAGAGGTTGTCTATCAGGAACCACAGATAAGAGATAAGTATATTCTTCAACAGTAGCACACAAAGTCACTATTACCCATTAACATTGTCATATGAATTTACCTGGATTGGGGCCTCTTACTACTTCTGGGATCTCCTTGAATCTTCTGGGAGGCTTTCAGTCCTGAGCATGAGTGTGTGCTTCACAGGAAGTCAGCTGTGAGGGTACGAGGACAACGGCAGGGAGAAAATGAGGTATGAGCAGACAATGCATGGACATCTGTCTTTAACAAAGTGCACAATTAAATCTATTCACTTGGTTCATACAATCATCCTAGAGGTCATTGACTTACACATCCTGACCAGCTGTCACAAGGAACTTTGGATGAAAGGACATTTGACAAATCCAAGAGGTTGGTATCTGACTGGTCAATGCTTTTACAAGACGTTACATTTAGTCTTTTGATATTTTAAAATAAAAAAAATTACAAAAAATTCATTACCGGATGAGCCATCAGAAATGAAATATTCATTTCATTTTCTTTCTGTTTAAAACTTGTGTCTTGAAATGCTTTGTTGTACCTACTTAGAATGATCAGTGGGGATGCCTGCGGGGATTTCTCCTGGACTTGTTGGTGGAGGACATTAAAATTTCATGAAGCCACTCATGCAGTTTTAATGACCATCAAAAGAAGTTTGAGTGAAATTGGAAGGAATTTTAAGTTTCTGATGCTCCTGGGAAAGATTGAAGCTATCAAGAGCCAAGGTCAGGGATCTAAAGGGCACCGTCCTGTCTACCCCTGTGGCAGAGGACAGACATTCTGTGCATAGTCAGGGGCTGAGGCCAGATGGCCTGAAAGAAAAAGGGCTCCCTGACATCTCGCTGCTGCCCTAGCGGACGGCACAGGCTTGAGCTGGGCGTGGGCTGGAGAAGGACTCGGTGCAGCCAGTTGTCTCCACGGAACCCGACGAGGATCTCATTTGGGCCGGGTGTTCTCTTGCAGGGGCCTCCACACTCTGTCTCCCTTACTCTGAAGTTATTTCCATTTTGTCTCTGCCCTCCTCAGCTTCTGAATCCACGAGACTACTCAGATCTCCCCATACACAGTAATTTCTGCGTCCTCTGATTTCTGTCATGACCTAGGTTTGTGTTTTTCATTAGCAATTAGTTGCACAGTGACTGTGACATACTTGTTGATTCCAGGATCATTGGACTCTGACCAACCTAGGGTTTCCTCCGACCTTACCAGCCTGCCTCCCAAAATAGGGTCACAGTCACGACAGCCTTTCTCCAGGCCGTTTCCTTTTTCAGTGTCTTGGCTTTCTTGACTTTCCTGCTGTCAGCAGTTGGGACCTCTCTCAGGGCATGTCCCCTATGAAGAGGGGACTTCACACTTCATACAGCTCATCTGTGACTTCTGGTCTCTCTGTGGCTGGCTTCCCCCAGTGCTGCCTGCTTACCATATTCTCAACTTCTTCTCTGTCTTGGTTGTAGCAACCTCTTGCTACTAAATGGGAACCCAGAGCTCGCTCAGTTGCCTCTATGGGGTCTTGGACACTCAGGGAAGAAGGGGATTCAGCCACAAATCGAAAGCAGAATGTCTGTGTTCCAAGGCTCTCACATGATTCCGAGGTCTCTTGCTGTCTTTTGATGGTGATGTCCTTAGGCCAGTTTGCTCATGTTCCCTCTTGTTCCTTAAAGTAAGTTCCCTCCCATGACACTCCTTGTGCATAAGGCCATGGTCCTCACAGATGTCTTGCAGACAGGTGCGACCTCTAAGATAAATGGGACGGTATTGACAGTCGTTACAGTTGTGCTTGTCAGTGGTGGTCTGGGTGAGACCATGCTGCAGTGCTCAGGTTGGGTATTCACTTTCTCAGAAGAAGCAGGCAGATACAGAGACCCATTGGGCCAGGGAGGTGTCCACTCTCTCATGGCATCCCCATGGGTCTTTGGTGTTTTCTTGAGTCGTGATTGTAACTTGAGAACATCCTTTCTCCTGCCTGATGATTTGGCCATCACGGCTCTTGTGATAAACACCTGAGATCAGGAGCATGTAGACAATACCAGAATGTCAGACATCTTTAAGGTCAAAGGTGCCTGCTTCTCAGTCATTCAGAATGAATCTCTGGCCTTCCAGTTGCGTTTCTCAGTGGTGGTAACACACAGAAGGTTGACAGGCCCCTGAGCTAATTGGGTAGCTGTCCCTTTGCCAGGCCAGGCAGAGTGGTGACACTGCTCCCTGAGTGGGACCGGAGAGTACGGGCACCAGGAACACTGTTATAAAGGTGGATAGATTTGGTCCCTGAATCTTATTACTTACACTAGTTCTCTCCCAAAGTATGGCAAGTGGTATTTTTCCAAAGAAGACTGAACCTTCTCTTCCATCTACATACTCTTTGGCAAGAGGAACTGGCCATTCCTTTGTCAAGAACTGGGATCCAGTCCATTTTATTTTGATCCGGTGGCCTTTGTGACTCAGTTGTAAGAACAGAGCACAGGGGCAAAGACTGTGCCTCCCAAAGCTGGGATGACACGGCCCTGGAGTTTCTTGGTCCTTCTGGAAAGCTCCATCTGGATATTTGCTCTTGGGATGCACCTTTTTGGAATCCAGCCACTGTGGATCTCTGGCCTGTAGTTCCAGGTGAGTCCACTCTGAAGTTATCCTGGCCCAGAATCAATATGAGAGCAAAGAAATATCAGGATGATTCCATCTCTAAATCATCTGAATGTCCCAATTAATGCTCCAGAAATTGTGGAGCAGAGAAAAGCTACATTCTGGTCTGTGTTCTTTTACACTGCAGTGATTCTGGGAATATAGGGCTGTATACAAAGAGGACAACATAGCACAGCAAGAGATGTTGGCCAGCTAAGGGTGTTTGCAAAGTGGAATTAGATGGCCCCAGAGGGGAAAGAATCTCACAGGTGGTTGCTTGTTGCTGCCCACAAGCCTACTCCTGTGCATGGAGAAGCCGTGGGTGACATGTGGACTCGCATTAGATCTGTCAGCTTCATACAGGGCCCTGGGCCAAGGTCCCCAGAGAATGATGTTCAACACCAAGTCCACTCCCACCCAGCCCTACCATCCAGGAGGCAAGGTGGGTGGAGAGGAGGCAGAGAGGACTCATTCCAGGGCTTTCTCTTGGGGGTAGGTTGGTGCAGTGAGGAATAAATGTGCATGCAGTCTTTGCTGGGCTGGATCTAGGCTTGAAGTTGTGCTCTGACATTTCCTTGCTGCAAAGTCTTTGACTACATTCTTCCTGTATCTGACCTATAGTTTCCTCCTCTTCAAAATGGACAAAATAAAAATAAGTGAGTGTTTGAGAAAAGCTGTCTCAAATTTTCAGCGTAATGTTGGCCCTCAACTCCTCTTAAGTCCTAGCCAGCTCTGCACACATCAGTACCTCCAGGGACTTCCAAAGAAGTCCCTTGGAAGTCCCTGGAGGCAACTGGGCCCAGTTTGTGATAACCAAACATTAAGAAGTGCATGTTGTGTGTCAGACACAGGCTTAAAGCTAGGCCCCTCAGACATGCCATCAATAGGAAGCTCTGATCGGGACTCGAGGCCCAGGTAGGGCATGGCACTTTTTACCTAAGGGCCAGCCAGCAGCAACCATGTGAAATGACTGCTATTGGTGTTTGCATCTGGAAACAGTTATTTAAGCACTCATGCCAACAAGAAGATGGGAAGCTATCCTGGGGCTGGAGCAAATGGTAATCCCTTGAGCTTTGAAGGCTGTGAAGGAGGGGACTGCTATGGGCTGGGCACTGGCAGAGGCTTCTCTGAGACCCAAGCAGTGGCCTCATGACAGGGGAGCCCAAGCTCATGGCCGCTGTGTGCCCACTGTTTGCCAAGGTCATGCAAGGAGCTGCATAGTGGTGGGATGAAGGGAGGTGGTAGTTTCTCTTTCAGGACTTGCAGAGGATGGAGTCCTGGGTGTGAAACACATGACATAGTCCACCTTCAAGCAGAAGCTCAGGAAGGTGTAGAAGACAACATGGGCACCTCTCCCTGCAGAATAATTGCTTCAGCTTTAGTTAAAGGGAGTCCTATTTCTAGGTACTGATGTGTGCAGAGCTGGCTAGGCTATTTCCTTCTAGCTTCAATTGGCTTTAAGCAATGCAAATAAGGCCAGCTGAGGTACTGATACATAATCCTTAAAATCAGCTGACAATTTCTTGTTTCCTCTTATTGTGTTCCCTGTAAGCAGTTGAGCACAGCAGAATGGCAGACCCAGTGCTCCAGGAAAGTCAATTGGGTATGAGCCTCAAAATAAGGGGTTGTGACTTCCCAGGGCACAAAAGTTTACACCATCAGAAACTGAAGAAACAGCCTCCTAAATTCACTCACATGCTGTCCCAGTTGAGTTATGCAGATGGGTCTTTCTGCATAACCCTCTCCCTGCATATTGTGGAGGCACCTTTCTCATCACTTGGCTAGCTCAGCTCACATTACTTATGTAATTCCCAATTTACTGACTATCACTCATCCTGAGCCACTTCCTTCTTCACAAGATAATAAATTCTGGGTGAGGCTTTGGATCAAGGCCTTGTTCCATGTTTCCTCACCTGGACGGGACTCAGGACCTTTGCTGCCCATAACTTTGAATATGTCTTTGTGTCTTTATTTCGCCATTTATTTTGCACTAGAGGTGGGAGATTCCAGTAACATTTCATTGGGATTACAAATATAAAACTTCTCAAACTGTGAGGAATATGAAAAAGGTGACCACATCATTGGATTACAATATTAAAAGGGATTACAGTATCTGGATTATAATATCCAACACTGGGATTACAATAGGAAGATTGTGTGGCTGCTGTCAGTTCTGGATTATTGGTGTAACAGCCACATGGAAGGCACCTGAAGGTCCTGCCTCTGCTTCTGACTGGTGGACTCAGTCATGGAATGTCACAGCCCTCCTGGTCTTGTGCTTTGCCTCCTCCATGCCTCTTGATTGATTGTCTTCCCAATTCTTCACGCTTCCTATTCCTGGTGACATCACAGGACTCAGCAGAGCTCTGGAATGCACTTGCTGAGGTTTCAGGCAAAGTGGTAAGAAAGGTGATCTGGCCTTGGGTGTCTCCTCTGGGCTCCATGCGGCTCTGAGCCACTTCGCAGTCCTCCTCTGGGTTCTAAAGCCTGTGCATTATCACCACCTCCAGTTGCCATTGTGGAGAAGATCTTCTCTCGTGTCACTTGCTTCTCAGTGTGCACATGCATGCACATTCCTGCCAAGGGCATCTGACTTCCTTCTGTGGCACAAGGCGCGTGGTATGACAGAAGGCAGACATCAGGAAGTAACGTGAGCAGTGGGGCATGGCTTTAAATACACATGGAGCTTTGCTCATCTACTGCTCACCCCTGGCTGTGTGGCCTGGCTCCTAACAGGCCACGGACTGTGGATTGGGGGTCCCTGATTTATAGGATTTAAAAGGGTTTTGAACTTATGTGAAGCTCCCACCTGGACTATCATCTCAGCCTCAAGAAATCCAAGGAGGAAACATGTGGGGGCAGCACTGGACCCTGGCCATTGTCTTCTGTCTTCTTGCTCCTCCCTCCTCACTCTAGCTCAGCTGAGGTGCAGCTGAGATAGGAAGAGAAAGGGACTTGGCAGGGGTCCACTACCCTGGCCCACTGTGTGTGGGCTACTGAGAAAGCATTCCTGTCCTCAGCTCATTCGTGGAGAAAGCAGGACTCAGAGCTGCCAGGGGGCCTGCCAGAGCCATGTGGCTGGGGACCTTGAGGCCCAAGTCTTGAGCTCTGCACGGTTCCCTGCAGCCTTAAGCCACTCTACTGGCCCAAGCGTGTTTCCTCAGGAAGTGAATTTCATCAGAAAGCCCCAGGGTTTTTAAATCCCTCAGCATTAATTAATTAACACAGCTGGCTGCACCTTCCAGTTTTTGGACCTGATGCCAGGGGCAAGGCTGGCTGGTTAGGGGCTTGGTATGGCCTCAGGGGCAACAGGACCAGGACCAAGCGCAAGTCTCACTAGATGTAAAGGTCCTGTGGATAGTGGTCCAGAGGCAGGGGTTGTGGGGTGTTCAGGATGGGAGCCTGGCCCCTAAAACCTCATCTCAGTCCTGGGGGCTTAGTCTCCAGGGCCCATTCTGGCTGGGGCAGCTGCTCTTGATGGCTTTTTCTGCAGCAAGGAGACCCCATCATTGCAGACAGGCCCTGAGTGACAAGCGTCTACAGGTTAATTTATCCATCCTGTTTTCTGCCTCCCTTGGCTTTTTCTTTTCTTTTTGTTTTGTACTGAGAATTGAACCAAGACCTTGTGCTTGCCAGGCAGGCATTTTTTTGCATTGCCATAGCCTGGCATTTTGTCTAAGTCCACAGTCTTTGGAGCAAGGTCTTCTCGTCCACCCACTCCCACCCAACTCGGCCCCTTTCAGCCCCTAGCGAGGGCAGAGGAGGCTGGGAATGATTCAACACTGACTTTCACAGACATTGCAGCCCTCTGTCTTCTCAATAACTGTGTGTGGCAAGAATGTCTCTTTCCATTTCAAAGATGGAGAAACTGAGGCCGGGGAGAGTAGAGTGACTTGTCCAAGGCTACCCAGTTAGTAATAGGTCGAACATGGCATGGACCAGGGGTCTGACCTAAGCCAGCCCTGCCTGCACACCCAATGCCCAGAGAGCAGATGAGATGGAGGTGGAGGGGTTGTGTAGAGTGTAGGCAGTGCCCTGCCAGGATCCCGGTAACCCTCCTGCTAATGCAGCCCTAGACAGAGGGATGCCCCCTGGGGGACAGGGCCCTCTACAGGTCTGTCTTTGGAGGCAGTGGGCTTGGTCCAGAGGTGGGAGTCCCCCAAGTGAAAGAGCAGGAAGATCTGTAGGGGGGCTGAGGGAGGATGCTGCAGCCTCTAAGGAAGGCTATCTTCTGCTAGGTAGATCTTGGATGGCTCACCTTCATAAGGAACAACATTCTGACACCTAAAGCCTGGCTTTGTGGAGCTTCGAGGAGGGCAGGACCCATAGCTAGGGAGATCCTGATGGGATCAGTAGCTGCCACCCTGCCATTCACCCTCTCACCATGATAATGGAGATATTGTGGGAATTATTTCAACTAGTTCCTGAAAAGGTCTAAGCACAGTGCCTAGCACAGGAAGCCTGGCATCAGTGTTGGCAGGTACCATTGTTAACCCTGTTGCAGTGGGGGTTTGGGGAAGGGGACAGAGGGTGAGCAGTGACCTCCTCAGCACACATTTTGGGGAAGAACAGTGACAGGGTGGTTGGTGAGGTAGCAGAGACCTCTACTGTGGAGTAAGATGGAAGCCAATAGTGGTTAGATCCCTTCATCTGACTTTGGACTCTGTCTTTGATGAGCTGGGTGATCTTGGGCAGGATCCAGGGCCCTTTAGGTCCAGTATCTCCTTTTGTAAGTGCTCTGGGCTTGCTGAGTGAGACAGTGACAACCCAGAGTTCTGCTAGGGACTGAGATACCACATACTAGAATAATTTTGTTCTGTGGAGGTCAGGGGTCAGCATGACTTTGCCAGGCTTGGTGATACTGCCGAGTGCCTCTGGGACTTCCATCTATGCTGGTGTTGGTCCAGGGCCATCAGCCTGAGAACTCATCCACGTTCCTTTGATGGGCTCCAGGGTTCACTGAAGCAAAGTGCACAGAAACTCCCTGTAAGTGCCTGGTCAGGTGGCTCGGAGGCAGGCCCTGCAAGAGTATTAGCCCTGTCCATCTTAATTATCCTGAGAATTGCTTACGCACTTTCCACAGCAGCACTGCATTCGCAGGCTTCAGTGTTGAGTCCCAGCGCCCACAGGGCTCTCTCACTAGCTGGGGGATTTTGCTCCTCAAATTGCGTTTCTTGGTTCTCCCTCCTGTGGAGGCATGATGAGCTGGGTGTCTTCACCTCCCTTTTCTTGGCAGGTACCAATTTTAGCCCCATATCTAACCTCTGCTTGACCCTGTGAGCACAGAGGCCCAGAGAGGCCGAGTAACCTGCCCAAAGCAACAAACTAAGAAATGGTGGCCAGCATGCCACTCTGGTAAGTGGCTGTGGCCCGGCAGCCGCGGCCGCCCCAGGGCAAGAACCATAGCAGCATTTCCTGAGATCTGAGACTTGCCATGTTGGACCTTGGGGCGCTGGGAAAACGGGCAGCCAGTTCACCCCTCTGGTGGGCAGCTGTGAGCCTACCGGGGCGCAGGCTAAGAATCAACATCCACCCCCCCTCCCCAGCAAGTGAGAGCCGGAGATCTGAGCATGTCAAATAAGGGGAATTTTCTTCTGCCATCTCTTTGAGGGCAAATATTTTTATCTCTGTTTTGCTCTGTTTCGATCAATGGTGTTGCTCTATTCAATATTCTGTTCTTGTAATTTTGGTATTTCCTTTGATATTGCTCTACCTGATTGAAGGAACAACTATTGTAAAGAAAACCAGATGTACTATTGTGCTTACTGCTGTTGTCCCGGTGGCCTGCTGTGAGGTTCTGTGCCAGTTTCACTGCACTGTCTCGGTTGGCTATGTCCTGTCTTGTTCTGCTGTATTTTACTACCTTCAAAATAAAATAAATAAATAAAATAAATAATAATAATAAATAAGAAAAAATTTTAAAAAGAAAATAACAACAACAAAACAGATCAGCAAGGTACTGAGCAACCTGAAACATGATATAACTAAACAGATAATGGATTTAAAAAGCAAAAGGAGGAAAAGCAGGTGCTCTAAAGGATATAACTGCATGTATATTTAAGGGTGTAGGATTGATAATTATGTTGCTAAGTTTTTGTTGGATCAGAGAACAGAGTGTTTGCAGCCTCACTGTTTGAATATCCACTTTGTATGCTTTGATTTTGTAACATGAACAACTATATCCAGGAAGACAATATGTAATGTATCAACTAGTGATTTCTTACTGTCCATTTTTTTTGAAATTCTGTATTGTTTCTACCATTTTTTTCTGTTTTGCTTTATTTTTCCCCTCTCTTTAAATAAAATAAAATAATAAAAAAAAGAAATGGTGAAAAACCTCCTCTTCTGCTTTCCACTGGTGCATCACAGACACCTCCCCGATGCCCTTTGTCCCCAGTGTTGACACTTCAGTTCCATGGCAAGAAGCAGTGATGAAGAGAGATCACTTCCTCACCAAAGGCAAATCTTGCCACATAACCCAGAAAGCATATCTATAGCACACACACGCACACAAACATACATGCACACATGTGCATGCGTGCAGACGCAGGTGCACATATGATATATATGTATAAATGTGAAACTGTCACCGTGTCTGGTCTGTGTCTCTCCCTCCACACCTGTCGTAGTGCCTCCCCATCTATCACAGGGCCTGGGTGCCTCCATTAGAGCACTCTTCTGAGGGCTCACGCTGAATCTTTTGCTCCTCACTCCCAGGGGATCTATTCTGACAGAGACACTAAAGCTGTGCTCTGGAGTCAGTCTTGAGAGTCTCCTGCGAGAACAGAGCTGAGGGAGGCACTGGAGGTTCTGGCCCAAGGGAGACATTCTTATAGTTCTTGAGTACACAGAAAGCAGAAACCAAAAGATAAATATAGGAAGTCAGACAAGTTTGGACAGTGTATGTCAAGGGGAGAAGAGCTGGGTTCTGAGCTTTGAAAGATTCAGTCAGATGAGGGACTGAGTGGAGGGTGGCCTGGGGTGGGATGTGGGGAAGCTGGAGGAGGAGGAAGGGGACACAGAGACCTGTCCTAGGTCAGCAGGTGGCCCGGGAGGGGATTCTGAGGTTGAGGAGCAGCTGGGGAAGATGAGCAAGGAGACCTTGGCAGGGGTCAGAAACTGTCATTCAGGTATGGCTTACTGACAGAGTGGGGGTCTTCTCAAGCAGAGCACAGGGGCAGATAGTGGAGCCCTCCTGTGGCAGGGAGGTTGGCGGGAGACTCCTGCATCTATGTACAGACAAGAGCAGTTGAGGTCAATCCAGGCAGGCGTGGGGGAAGGGGTGGCAGTGGCTCCTGGTTTTGCCTCCTGGCTGAGGAGGGGGGTGCAGTTTGAGGCCCTGGGTGATGGGGTGATGTTCTGCAGTGAGACCAGCCCTGTGGAGACAGATGCTGTTGGCCTCCTACTTGCATCTGGGCTGGAGCAGGGAGCCTCTGCTTGCAGAGGTCACTCACCCTATCTGCCCCCTACTTGCTCTTGGGTTCAATGCAGCTGTACAAAGCCATGGGAGTAATGTCCAGCAGAGGCTTCTAAGTATGACCATGTGGACTGGTTCCTGATATCCCCTCTCCTCACCAGGGGTAACCTGGCACTGTGGGTCAGGACTGGCAATGCCCAGAGCTTGCAGAGCTGTCTTTGGAAGAGCACCAGGAAAGCAGGCTGGTGAGTGTCCCCCTCTGAGAGCGTCAGGCCGTGGCAGCTGCTCCCCTGCGATCTCAGCTTGGGAGAGCTGCTCAGGCAGAAACTTCCAAGAGCAGAGAGAGAATCTGAGAGTCCTCAACCCAGGTCGATAGTGGGGGGTAGGAGGAAAGAGCCAGGTTTGAGAGTTCCTGATCCCATCACCCAGGCATGAGGGGTGAAGTGAAAGTGTGTACTTGACTACCCAGGGGGCCCCAGAGCTCACAGCCCTAGCTTTCCCCAGCCCAGGGTCCCCTGGGCTCAGAACAGCAACCTTTTCTCCACCAGTAGTAGCAGAAACCTAGGGCTCAGGGAAGAACCATTCATTTGCTGAAGGCCTTCCATAGCACTGGGAATGGACAGGTATGCTTTCGGGTTCCCACTGGAAAACAGGGCCCGGGCGATACTGGCAACAGACACTGAGGGGAAGGTGGATCCCACTGGGCCTGGTATGAAGACCCCATACTTCCACCAGCAGCTCATTCCCACCTCCTTTGTCCTGTCTTTCCCTCACTTAGAGGTTGGGGTGTAGGTAGAAGATTTCTAGAATGACGGCATATTGGTCAACGTTCTCCAGAGAAATAGAACCAATAGGGGCTACCTGTCTACTTATCCATCCATCTATTATCTATCTATATCTGTCATCTATCTCTCATCCAGTTATTTATCTATCATCTATCATCTATGTCTGTCATATCTATCATCTATGATCTATCCTCCTCCTCCTCCTCCTCCTCTGTCCATTAGATTGGCTCAAGTGTTACACACAGTGACAAGCCCTGAGCCTGCAGCTCTGTTATTCCAGCTTGAAGGCAGCAGGCAGGGAGAACCTCGCGTTGACAGGAGGGTCCCTACGTCTTTAGTTCTCCTGCTATTTATTTATTTATTTATTGGTACCAGGCACCCAAATCAGGACCTTGTCCTTGCCAGGTAGGTGCAGTGCCACTGAGCTACACCCTGGCCCTGCCTTTGGTTCTCTCTGGGCCTTTCACTGACTGGATGAGACGCACCCACACCATGGAGACCAATCTGCTTGGCTCGGTCTACTGGTTTATTGGAAATCTTGTGCAGAAGCGCCTTCGCATACATATCCAGAGTAGCATTTGAGTCAGTGCCCGGGCACCTCAGAGCCGAGTCAACTTGTCACATGACCTGAACCTTCATGCAGGCGTGTGTGCAGGGGGATGTGCTATAGCTGCTGCAGGCTGGGACATAAACTCTGGTTTTCTGAGATTCAGGTTTCCCAGCCATGAAGGGCATCCTGTGAGCATGAGAAGCTAATAGGTCAGTGCCACCTAGGCACTGTGATGTGTATGGCTCCCTGTCAGAGTCATGCTGGACAGCCTCAGTGTGCAGTGGCATCAGTGCCTTTAAGCACTTAGCAGCTACTTCTCGGCCAGGATCACAGCACGCCCATCTGTAGCTGATGTCTATGGGGCAGAAAGTGTTCCCTGAGGTGCTGTCTGCTCTGCTGGGCCCAGAGAGCCCCCATCAGTGGATCTGTGAGATCACTGTGGCTCCAGTGTCAATCCACTCCCCAGAAGCTGACTTCATCTGGGGCCAGAGGAAAGAGTGGCAGTTACGGGCAAGGCTCAATCGCCACCGGGGTCGCTGAGTGGAGCGAGGACTGCAGCAGGTCTCCTTGCTGTGTGTGGATGGGTTCTGGTCTGGGCTCAGCTTCCTACTCCAGGTTCTCATTGAGCTCCTAAAAATAAATCTGGTGGGAGAACAGCAGACCTTTTACTAATTACATGAAAAGATTTAAAGTGATTTGAAAATCAACTGTATGAAGCTGTCAGAAAGAAAGGATAGCCTGAATGGCAAAGAAAATACTGATTTGTTTCAGATTTCATTTGTCTCCTTCACTCACCTTTACTTGTGCTGTCAAAAGAGGTGAGACATTGGGAACCAAACCATGACCATGACTATACCTCTCCCATGACCATGGGAACCCCAGACCTGTAGAATGGCTGGACCCAACCATCCTGGATAACAGGCTCCTGGTCCACATATACCTTCTTTAGACCTCGGTTTCCTCATCAGGTGGGGCACAAAATGTAAAAGTCACCCATACTCTAAAGAGTATGGTCCTCGCTAGAGGCTGGATTTGAATTGTCTCCCAAAGGCCCACATGTTGAAGGTTTGTTTGGTTGCCAGCATGTAGTGCTTTTGGGAGGTGGGGGACCTTTAAGAGGTGGGGCCAATGGGAGGAGGGGGGCTCTCTTGAAGGAGGTATTGGGATCCTAGCACCGTGAGGTGAGCTGCTTTCTTCTACTACCTTCTCCTTTTGTGACATATGTTGCTCCCACAGGCCCAAAACAACAGGGCCAAGCAACTATGGACTGAAGCCTCTGGCACCATGAGCCAAAATACACCTTCCCTTCATTGAAGCTGTTTATGTCAGGTATTTTGTCATAACAATAGAAAGTTGGCTGTTCAGTCCTGTTGGTACCTTATGTAGGAGGCAATTCTAGACAACGCCATGTGCACAGAGTAGAATTCCAACCACAAACCAGCTCCCTGGGCTGCTCTGAGGCCCCAACCAACCGTAGCAACCCCATGGATGTGGTTTCTTTCTCTTTGCTGGCCCAACTGCTAGACTGTGTCTGGAGCAAAGGAGGTAGGAAGGGTGTCTATTGAGTGCAGGATGGATAGCTAGGTGGGCAGGTGGGTGGGTGGGTGGAGGAGGCCAGAGGGAAGCAATGTCAGGATCGGGGGAGGGAGCTTTGCAGAGAGATTTGCCTCCTGTGAGGTGGGGGCTCTCTCTAAGGTTTGTTGGGCACCGTGGATCTTTTTATTCTCTATCTCTGAAAGGCCAAGTAAGGTTCATATGTGTAAGGAGGCTGAAGGATCCTGAAAAATTTGGGCTGAATCCTTTATATGCTGTGTGTCTTAGCCACTTTCTCTTCACTGGAACAAAGTACTTGACAGCCACAGCCTAAAAGAAGAGAGGTTTATTTTAGCTGAGGTTTTCAGGCCAAAATCAGCTGGCACCAAGGCAGTCAGGCGTGGGGGAGGGTCTGGCAGAGGACATCTGCTCACCCCATGGCAGCCAGGAAGCAGAGGGTGAAGGGAGGAGCCAGGGAGGGAGATGCACCCTTGCTAAATGTCCACGTTGGTGTCTGGCTGGCACACCAAACATGCTAACCTCATTCTCTCTTGGTCTTTCCTGTGCCTGGATGGTACAAAGTCCCATTTCTATCTGATTCCTTAGACTCTGCCTGCTGTTCCTTCATGGGTTGATGTTACTTCCCGGAGTCGCTGGCAGACACAGCCTCGCATCCTGTGATAAAGCCCAGCACACCTCACTGCCCATCTCTGGACAGAGAGCTGCTTGAGGTGGGAGCTGCACTGGGGCACACAGGATGCCCCCCAAGTGGTGTTGGGATTCAGGAGCAGCAGCGTGGAGAAACAGGTCACAGTGAGTGTGTGGTGGACCTGTGCAGCTGTCTCTGTCTCTTTTAATATACATATCAGGTGGGGTTTTTTCTTTGTTCTTTTTTGTTTTTTGTTTTTTGAGTTATGTAGTCCAAGCTGGCCTTGAACTCATGGCAATCTTTCTGCCTCAGCTTTCTCAATGCTGCCTCAGCCTTCTCAATGCACCACCCAGCCTTCTCAATGCTGGGGTAACAGGTATGCACCACCATGCTTGACATATCAGGTAGTTTTGTACAATAAGGCAGATTTCCAGAAAACTAAAGGAAAGAGTCCCCTGGTGGTTTCTCCCCACTCGAGGAGCTGATTACATTTTGGTCCCCTAGCTGTGTGTTCCATCAGTGCAGGGACTATGCCTTACTCATCTGTGTTTTCTGCAGCTGAGCAGAGCCAGGATTTTGCTGACACTTCCCTACTACAGATTCCTGCCTGTTAGTCAGGGAGGGAGGCAGTGAAGTTTGTGTGCAGGGAACAGGGTATATCTGTGGGGAATTGTAGTTGGTAGTGTGGTTGCAGGGCACATGTGTGTGTTTGTGTGTGAGGGTTGTGAGAGTGTGTGTGTGCATGCCTGTGCCGGTTGCTGGAGTGTGCATGCCTATCTGTGAGTGGTTGTACGGGGCTGTATGTTTACGTGGGAGGGTCATAGCGATGAGTGAGGGGATTTGGGGGCTATGTGTTGTATGTGTGTGGCCAAGTTGTGCTGCGTAACAATCTACCGTGTCTCAAGGGTTTTGCACAGGAAGAATTCAATGCTCTCTGTGACGCAGGGCGGCAGGGGCCCCATGCTTATGGTCCCTTCGGGAGCCAGGCTACTGTAGGGCCCGTGTCCACAGGAGTTTCTCCATTGGCGAGATGGGGAGAAAGGAATTGGGTAACTTGGGCACTTCTTAATGTTTTTGCCCAGAAGTGACACATATTATTTTATCTCATGCATTTTTTTATTTTAAAGAGAAAAAACAATAAAGACAATGATACAGAATTTCAAAACAAGCTAATAGGGGATTAACAATGGTTAATATATCGTGTACTGTTATTTCAAAGCACTTGCTCAGATTACAAGCTACAGGCATGAAAAATTGATTAAACAATACAAGCACAAACTGTTCTTTTCAAAGAAATTAGTAGTGCAATTATCTTAACTATTATACGTATATATTTTTCCCTTTTCTCGCTCTTCTTTTCTCCTCTCCTCCATCTCTGTTGCTCTTTCTTTTCCAGCAGTTTCTTCCCTTTTCACAGTATCTAGTGTACATTTTGGATCTTATTTACTTTTTCAGTTTTTTTTTCTTACACTAGGGAGATAATGCGATATCTACACATGCAAATCTGATTTATTTCACTTATGCGTATGGTCTCAAGTTGCATCCACTTACCTACCAAAGTCTTGAGTTTACCCTTCTTTTACAGCTGTGTAGTACTCCACTGAACCACATCTTTTTTATAGATTCCTTGGTTGATGGGCATTTGGGTTGTTTCCAAGTTTTAGCTATTACAAATTGTACTGTATAAACTTGGGTACATGTATATTATTGTGGTATAGGCAGAGAGTTCAAGAACAAAGGCAAACTGCACAAAAAATACTTCAAAAAATCAACAAGTGGGATATCATCTTATTAAAAAGTTTTTTTTTAATCAAAAGAAATTACCAGATGAGTGAAAAGGACACCCACAGAGTGGAAAATAGTGTCAGTATGGTACAAAATATGGTAAAAAATATTTTAGTGTGGTGTAAAAAGTGGTATGATGTTTTTAATTCTTCTGGGAAAATACCCAGAAGGGGAATAGCTGGATTGAATGTGACCTCTAATCCTAATTTTTAAGGATTCCCCACCCTGATTTCCATAGTCGTTGTACCAGTCTGCCTCCCCACCAACAGTGGAGAGGGACTCCTTTTTCCCCACAGCCCCACCAGCCTTTGTTATTCGTTGATTTCTTGAAGATAGTCATTTTTTCTGGGGTGAGATGGAACCTTAGTGTTGTTTTAATTTGCATCTCTCAAAATGACCAGTGGAGTTGAACAGTTTTTCATGTATTTATTTTCCATTTGTATTTCTTCATCTGAGAAGTGCATATTCATCTCAGATACCCATTTTTTGGATTGGGTCTTTGAATTTGGGGAGTGGGTCTAAGTTTTATTAATTCTTTATATGTTCCAGATAGAAGTCTTAGAGGGATAGTTGGCTAAATTTTTTTTCCACTCTGGGTTTTTTTTTTCAGTCTGTTGGTGATTTATTTTGATATGCAAACACATTTTAATAAGATGAGATTTCATTTGATTCTTTGAAGTACTTCCCATGCAGTTTGTGTTTTGTTCATGAACTCTTTATACCCATGTCTTCAAGATATTTACCTACCTTTTCTTCCAGTAGATTTAGTGTTTCTGTTTCAATATTTAGATCTTTGATCCACTTTGACTTTAGTGCATGATGGCATACATGCGTCTAGTTTTTGTTTTTAGCATATGAAAAGTCAATTTTTTCAGCACAATTTATTAAAGAGGCTATCATTCTTCCAGTGAACATGTCTGGCTCTTTTGTCAAAGATAAAGTGACTGAGTGTGTTTGTGGTTGTGTCTGTATCTTCTAATCTGTTCTGCTGGTCCCCAGTTGTTTTTTTTTTGTTTTGCCAGTACCATGCTGATTTTATCACAGTAACTTTGTAGTATAATTTCAAGTCAGGGATTTTGATGCCTCCTGCCTTGCCTTTATTGCTCAGGATCGCCTCATGTATTGTTGTTCAGAACAAATCACATGATCTTATGCAGTTTGAAGGGAGGGTAGCACAACCCTCTCCAGGAGGAGTGGGAGCTGAGATACATATAAACTTCCCTGGGTGCTACCATAGGACCAGGAGTTACTGCGGACCTGTTGCCATTACTGTTTTCCCAGGAACTAGGACAGGATTAAAATCTACAGGTTAGGAATGTCCATCTATTATGCTCAAAGGCATTCAGATTAAATAAAAATCCAGTTTGAAAAATGGCAGTCTTTCTGTACATTCCAAGAGGAGAGGGTCCATTAGTATCCTAGCCAGGGGTCGGAAGTGGAAGTGTTTATGAAGGGGTACTGTAGGACTTGAGTAGGGGAACTCACAGTGTCCACGCTGGGACAGGTTAACCTATCTCGGGTGCTATAGTCTTGAGGAGCTGCTTTACTTTTCTACATTATTTGCTTGTCTGCAAACTGAGGCAGATAACTGTATCTGCTGTTGCATTGGCCATGGAGACTGGATAAAATAGTACCTGGACACCACTCATTCCAGGGTGTCCTGGAGCAGAAGTCTGGCATGTGCTACCATTATCCTCTTTGCAGTTCGTCTTGGAATGCTATTAGCAACCCTGCTCTACCCTTCTTCACTCATGGTGCAAGCACAGACACGCTGCTTAGCACCTCCTTCCACCCTCAGTGTTCTCCTTTGAAATTTAGCCGGTGGTACTTCCATCCAGTTCAGGTAAGCATATGAGACCTCTGCTGGGCAATGTGTGGTATGTGGAAGGGGTTCGAGCGGGGATGGCAACAGGGCAGTTCTGGGGACCTGGCCTGCTGTACTTCACATCTACTCAAGAGTCAACTCAAAATTAGATTTGCTCTTTATTTTTTAATTGTAGCAGTACCTCCTCTTTCTTTTCTTAACAGTAACAACTAAATTTCCACTGGATTTGTAATCCTAAGAGCCGGTTGCAGCTGGTGTGGCTTTGTGGGTGGGCACACTTCTCTCCTCAGTGTCCCTCATGTGTGATGTGAGAGCTGGAAATACCAAGGGGCAGAGACCATTCATGACCCTGATTGCAAAGAACTAAAACATTTTCCACAAAGAGGGTGGGAGAGAGAGGTCATTAATTCCGGAGAGCCTGGGAGCCAAGGCAGGCGCCTCATTAGAAAGTTAAAAATTGCATTTTATTTCCATTTTGATGAGATTTTTATGAGTTAGAAGAGATGAAGTCAAATCTCATGAGTGTAATGGACCCAGAAAGATCACAGACACAGGATTGAATCCAATGAACCATGAGGAGTTTAGTAAATTAATTAAATATAAGAAAATATTAACTTTTTATATCATTGGGTTAAAATTCCCAAAATATCTTCAAAAGACAATGGCAGTTCTCACCCATGAGACCTAACAGTGGCACCAGCATCCTCCCTCCCAATACTTGTCTTTGTTTCCGGAAGCCGCTGTGTGGATATCTATGTGGTGGGTGAGAAGCAGGTGAAGGAAGCACCTCCAGAACATTTCCCCTTGATTCTCAAACCTCACGCATGCTGGGTTCACAGCTCTGGCCCCTAGTGGCGATCAGGTGTACCTGTAGGCTGCAGCAGATTCACCAAGATGAATTCACTTCAGGCCGCTTTCTTGGGTGGCAGCTTCTGCCACTTGCAAGAGTCTAGTGAGACCTAACTCGTAAGCAACAAGTTAAGTTAAGCTTTTGAGTTGGAGTTGGTGTACAGTTAGGTGGCAAGGGACTGCAGAAGCCTACAATTTGTGACAAACTGGTCACCTGAGGCTCAGGAAAATTCACTTGTTCGTGCCTCAAACACACAGCAGCTCAAGGATTCTGGGTAGCAACCCACCCTGGGTTTTACACTCTGAGGGCAGCATGGCACACGGGGCTAATGCACAGGAGGCATACTAGGGGTGTGTGACAAATATGGTGAAGTTTAAGGTAACATTTTTGCTTTAAACATTCACCGTATTTGTTGATCACCCCATGTATATCCTGCTATTGGAGAGACAGGAGCAGAGCAGGGCTGCCCTAGCCAACTCCTCTTTATCTTAGGAGTTGGATTCACAGCCCGTACTACAGTCACTGCTGAGAGCTCCAGTGGAGACCCAGGCCAAGCCATGCAGCATACCAGCCTGCACAAGCAGTTGGTCTGAGTGGCTTCAGGACTGGTGTACAAAGCCTGCGGAGAATTGCTCTGAGGGATGTGGATGCAAATAAGCCCAGATATATAGAGAAGTTTGGGAAAAGAAAAACTAGGGTTCAGGAAGCAGTTCCTATCTAATGGGAATCCCCTTCTGATATCTCCACTCCATCACATGCATGCGTATTAGCCCCAGTATGGCATTAGGTACCTGGGCTTTCATTTTAGATAAGTACTATGTACTAAGTACTCAAAAATATTTCATTTTATTAGATCAACAACCATACATGACCTAATCATGGACATCATTATTGCCACAATACAGACAGAGAAAAGCAATAAGTACACAGATGTATATCATTTTAAATTTAAGAACAGAATCCTCAAGTGCTCAGCAATCATGCTGCTGGTCAAACTCGCTGTGAAGGCCCAGATGGTAAATATTTGAGGGCTGGCGTGCCACACGGCCTCTCACAACTACTCAGCTATGTTAGATGTATAAAACTGACTATAGACAATACTGTGGACAAGAATGGTAGTGGCTGTGTTCCAATAAAACTTCCTATGTGGAAACTGAGCTTTAGATTTCATATGATTTTGACAAGCTACGAGATGTTATTCTTCTTCTGATTATTTTCACGAGCCATTAAAAAATATAAAAGCCATTCTTAGCTCCTGGGCCACATAAAAACAGGTAGTGCTGGGATTTGGCTGGAGGGCCATGGCTGGCTGACTCCGGTTAGAGACCATTCCTTCTCTCTCACCGTATGTGACTATGTCACAGCTTTCTTTGTGAGCCTCTACTACCTTCACCTTTATTCTCTGCTGAGACCCTTGCTTCTATCTTTACTGAGAAAAGAAAAATAATCAGAAGAGAAAATCTACAAACCCAGCTGTCATCATCTGTTCCCACATCTGTGCGACCCAGAGTCACAGACAATCATCTTGGCTCTCATTTCACGTCAACCCACTGGGCTGGGCGTGGTGGTACACATCTATAACGCCAGTGCTCAAGGAGGCTGAGACCGGAGGATCCCTATGAGTTAGAGGCCAACCTGGGCTTTATAGTGAATGCAAGGCCAGCCTAAACTGCTTAGCAAGACCCTGTCTCAAAAACCAATACCAAAACCAAAATCAAGTCAACCCACTATTTGTGGTTTAGATCTTCTGTTCTCCCTCTTCCCCAGGAAGTCACTCCAGCAATTCTTGCCCCTCTCCTGAATCATTCACATAGGCATTCAGCTGCACTGTCCTTTTTCTGATCTGTCTTCCCGCCCTCACCTTGTCCTTGGTCACTGCTGCGCTCCCACTGGCCCCGAGGCAGTACTGAAGGGTCCCTCTGTGCACACTGCTGCCAGCGCTTCTCTGCAGTCTCTCTCCTTCACAGTCATCTTTAAGTTGAAGCAGGTTTTAATACAGGGAAATAAACAGACTTTCTGTACATAGTTCATTGGTTTGACAAATGTACGTTCCCTCACCTCCTAAATCAAGACAGAGTATTTCCATTATACTTGAAAGTTTCCTTTGTAAACCCATTTCAAGATTCTACTTTGATTTCTACCTCTATTGGTTAGTTTTATCTATTCTTAAACTGTCTGCTTAAAGAATTCTTCAACGCCTCACTCTGTTCATTTTTTGCTCTCAATTTTTCATATATGTACAATTATGTTTAAATTACCAATATTTTCTAATCCCAAAATTTAAGTGGCCTGGGGTCTACATTACTGGTTGTTGTACTAGATAATCAGTGAGTTTTTCTGCCTTTTTGAGTAGCTAACACTTTTTTAATGAAGATGTATGACGGGTGTGGTGAAGGGTGTTTTGCGGCAGTCTGGACTGCGTTATCTTTCTCTAGAGGTTGCTGGGCACTGTGCTTAGGACACTGTCACACTTCTCTCCAAAGCCTCAGCTTTGGAGGATCTGGAGCTGCCTCGAGCTCTCTGATCTAGTTCTTCTTCCCTCCTTGGTGAATGCATTCAGGCTTATGAATTTAAATAGGTCACACATGCTGAAGGCTCCCAAAACTCTAAGTCAGCTTCGACTTCTCTTTTGAAGTTTGTTCTTTCCTACATCGAACAATTGCATTCTGCACATCTTTTTTTCATTCTTTAGTGGACAAATTCCACTTGTCTAAAGCTTATCTCTTTCTGTCCCCAAACTCTTCAAATGACCTGCCCGGCTCACAGTTTCCCCACTGTTGCACAGAAGCTCTCTTTTCCAGTGGTGAAGACCACGTTTTGGAGTCATCCTTGACTCCATTCTTTCATTTTTACTCCTCATCAGATCTACCCTATTGACACTACCATAGTTAGTGCCAAAGTAAATCTGGCATCCTCTGCTACCACCAGGCCCCCATGCAGTCAGTGTCCACCCTGCTTCTTGCACGGCTTTCACCCTGCCTCTCCCTCGCCTGTGTCCCTCTACACTGTCTTCTTCCCTCAGTAGCCAGTTGCTCTTTTCAAATGCCTGTTAGATCCCAGGGCCGTTATGATTGAACGTGAAACAGCTTGCTATTTCCTGAGTAAAAAGCCAAACCCTACAGTCTAGAATGCCCTGTCTCACCTCTCTGGTCTCAACTCCCACTACTTTCTCTCCTACTCCAGCCATAGTGCTGCAGGATTTTTCTGTAGAGAGAGGGGCACGGAGGCCCTTTTTGCAGAAAGCAGCTTTATTAGGGTGGGCACTAACTCGACAGATTCACATCAGAAGGCTGAGTGTGGGCCATGGTATAGCTGCAGAATTTTATACAGTTTTTTGACTTTGTCTCCCCAGTATCGGCCTACACTAACATTTTACAGTGTGGTTGGGTGTGTATTAATATCCTGCAGTCTGGCAGGGTGTGATTTATGTTTCATTTATGATTTACATTACAGAGTTACAGCAAAACTGTACCTGCCTACACAGAGGCTGATACCATTTGTTACGCTGTAAACGGTAACACGCAGGGGTGTCCGGTAACACGCAGGGGTGTCCGGTAACACGCAGGGGTGTCCTACCGCAATAGTGCACCCTGTCTGTGTTTCGGAATTGCTGAGGAATGGCTCTTACTTTCTTTTCCTATCACCCTTTCCTGCAGATGTCCACGGTGTGGGAATTGAGGCCGGAGAGATTGGGAAGAGTTTATCTGCTGTATTCATGAGTCTCAAATGGAGGCACTAGGGTGCCAAAGACCAGCACAGAGCTTGGTGGACTCTGGGGTTACTGATGTGACCGGGAAGTGAGCTGGACAGGAGATTGTAAGCATGGAGGTCAACCTAGAGCAGTGTTTCTGCTGGGTTGGTCTCATTCAGTCTGTTGTTCTCCACTTCCCAGGCTGTTGTGACACTAGGGCTGGACCGCACCTTGTATCACAAGCAGCCCCCACCAGGGTCACCACCATGGTGTCCACTGTGGCTCCTGGCAGACCTACCTCTTTGCAAGCCTTTCTTGTGCTGAATAGAAACAGAGCACAATTCCCTGCCTCTTTTCTCTGTTATCACTTCTTCTTAATTGCAGGGGTTGGTTATTGCCCAATTTCGTGCTCCTGGCTTGGTGGCTGGGTTGGGTGAATTAAAATTGCTCCTCTTAATTTCAGTTGCTATGAGAAGCCTGAGAGGAAGGGATATTTTTGCTTGTTTCGTGACAAGCATTGCTGTGGTGGATGGGAAGTGAGTTGGTGAATTATGACAGGTGGCCTCGGGTAACAAGAAAAGGTCAAGGTCTGGAGTCACACAGCCTCCACTTGGGAACTTGTCTATTCCTGGGCCTTTGGTGTGGGGTGTGCCTGCTCTTATGTGGCACCTCCCTTTTTGGGGAGCCCTAATCTCACCTGGATACCTAAACCTGGCTAAGCATGTTAGTCTTCTAACAAGCTTCTGCCATGTTAGTCACATTCCTTAACTTATTAGCAAACAAATTTTAATATTATGAATAAGTGCATAGTACTATCTATACATGTAATGAAAATAGTCACCATAATACCACAATCAAATCTTCCTATTCAACTTAAGAAATGAAATACTAACACTAACTCCTGAGCCTCTGAGTATCTCTTTCTGTCTTGTAAGAACTCATGTGAAATTGACCATGGTTCACCCTTTATCTATTTTTTGGTAGTTTTGAAGTTACTCCATAGGAATGTAACTAAACACTACGGTGCTTAATTTTGCATGTCTTTGAACTTTATCTTCAGTGGAATGATTCAGCAGGTATTTTCACTGGCCAGTGGCTTTTCACCTATCCAGTATTCTTAAAATTTGTCTGATTTGGTACGACATTCTGCTTCCTCATTCTGCTATTGATAGACATCTTCATTCTATGTTTCTTCTCCACAAGCAGCATAGAGTGTTTGTGTGTCTTGTGGTTCCCTGTCCATATCTATGAAGGGGGTGCCTGGGTCGTACAGCCCGTGTAGATTCAAGTTCCTCGAGGGCGACAAGTTCTTCCTGTCCCCCCATATGCCAGCAGAGAGCAAGAGCACAGATTCCCCATATTCTCTCAACTTCTGTCCTGTAAGGTTTCTTGTTTGCCAGACTGAAGGGATTCAATGGCATCCTGTTTCAGTTTCTGTATTCTTTTCATTTCCTGAAGGTCAACAACTCCTGCCAGAGACATATCCTATGTGCCAAGTCCCAAATCCATCAAGATTGCGCATCTCCGTCTGTCTTTGTTGGACGGCAGCTGGCAGTGGATGACAGAGGAGAGGCCATGGATATAATTTGGTTTGCCCTGTCTCTTTGGATTTGGGGATCTATTCTCCTCACCCTGCATCCCTCCACAACCTCCTCTCAGTTGCTGATTAATTTACTGTGAAGCCCTAGACTGTTACAGCTGCATGATGGGTGAGAAATAGGGTTGGTTTGTAGCTGGTGAGTGGCAGGTCATCCATCACTCTGAGGGGAAATTGCTCTTTTAAGGAGTAGTGCTTTGTTTCTGGCCCCAGTGTAAGTCAAGCAGTCGAGTGAAACAATGACACCAGCTTGCAGCCCTGGACTGGATCCCTGATTAGTCGTTTGTCACTGCTGTAAGTGTCACACTTTGCAGATTTGCTCTGTTAGGCTATTTGATGAGTGGGGAAAGGTAATCACGATGACTTCACCTCAGCCTCCTAACAGAGATGTTCCGGGCCTTCTGCCTGCCAGCCGACTTCCGTACCGCACAGGTCTGCTGAGTGTTACAGTGGACCCTACTTTCTCCTTTATAACAACCAACAGCTACTAGGTTTTTCCTTCATTCTGTGATTCATTAACACTCTGGTTTCCAGTTCAGCAACTTTTCCCCTCCAGTGTCACTTGATACTACCTGGAGACATTTTTGGGTAATACATCAGGAAACTGCTCTAGCTGTCAAGCGGGCAGAGGCCAGGGGTGCTACCAAACATCCCGTCATGTGAAGGACAGACTCTGAAATGAAGAATTGTCCCGCCCAGATTACTGTCAGTGCCGAGAAGCACCAACAAGCCTGCATTTATCCCCTAAAGGTCAGCAAATATGCGTCAAGTACCAGTGATGGTCTGGAAGCCCTCACTCCGAGGACAGCTGTGTCAGCTCACAAGTTCTTGGCACCCTTCTTTGCAGTGTCCCTTGGCTACTTGGACCCAGAAGTTTTCATTCTGACTTTGTCTCTGATCAAATGAGAAAGCACTTGATTTTCAAACCCCTTTACCAGTTGTCCCCTGTCCTGATCAGTGCAGATCATTCAACAAGCTTGAATCTGGGAGGCTCCCCGAAAGCCAATTGCCCTACAATTACTTCTCTTCGGTGGCCTCCTTAGGACTGGCACTTTATCAAGTTATAGTGGAGTCTGAGCCTAAAGAAAAAATCAGAAGTAAGGATCTCATCTTTTTTTTTTTTTTACAATTTTATTATTTTGTTCTCCATGATTTTCTTTGCATTGATTTAAAATTTAAAGTATTGCACTAAAACATTGTTTACCTTAACTACAGAGGTTGTGTGTGTGTGTCCTTAAATTTTGCATCTGAAATGTCAAGTGGGCACATAGCCGGCCTCACCCTGGTTCCATGCAGGGTTGGCAAGAAGGACTTCAGTGGCAGGGAGAAGTTTTTCTGAGTTTCCATCAAGGTTATTTTCTGTGTTACTCCCATAGAGGTTTGGGGAGGTGGTTCTAGATCCTGTTCTTATGTCAGTGCAGTGGGTAGATTTCTTTTGTTAGGGATCTTGATATCTGTGGCAGTTAATTTTAGGTGTTGATGTGACTTGGGTAAGGGATGTCTAGACAGTTGGTAAAGTATTTCTTGGTATATGAGAGGGTGTTTCAGGAAGAAATTGACCACGCACTTCACCCAGTGTAAGTGGGTACTGTCCAGCCAGACAAGGGTCTAGAGAGGAGAGAAAGGTGGAGGAAAGACAGATTTGCTTCTTTCCTTCTGGAACTGGGACATGCATTTCCTCTTGGCCTGGGACATCAGAATTCCAGCTTGTCAGGCATTAGACCTCTCATTTGCACAGGAAATCACCAGGACCTCCGGCTTTAGCTTTTGACACTGGACTGAGTCATGCCACTGGCTTTCCTGGTTCTTAAGTTTGCAGATGACAAGCGATGGACTTCTTGGTAGCATAAGCGCATGAGTCAATTCCCAAAGCGAGTTTCTTCTTTATTTGTCTATTGATTAACTGATATATTATCTATCGATCTATCCATATCTATCATCAGTTTGTATCTCCTATTTTTTCTGTCTGTCTGGAGAACCTTGAGTAATACAACATAGAACCTTGACAGCATGTTACCGAGATAGTAGCTGAATGATATGACCGTAGAGCTTCCTGATTGACATTGGTCCAGTTCATCCAAGTAAGCATGGCTTCCTCTTTCAGTGACTCATGGCTGCTGCTGCCATAGAGCTCAGGTGTAAACAGGGACCTTTGTCCTGCTTTCTATCTAGAAAGCTGAAGAGCTTTTCACACTGATGCTAAACAGCCAGGTGACTCCTCCAATCTTGATTGCTGTTTGTGTTTTTTTTTTTTTTTTTTTTGTTTAAAGTCTCAAACATATCTTAAATACTTGGTATTATAGGTAATTTCTAGTGGCTACCTATAGGAGATTTGTGGTAAGTACTAGACCCTAGGCATGCTGCTCCTTGACCTGAGGGTGCATAGGAAATATTTGTGGGAGAATCAGAGTCTGGGTTGGTTTGTTCTAGAGTGGAATATTTTGTTGGAGAATTTGGATTTCAAAGTACATCTGAAATCAAACTCCACTCTGTATGTGTGACACAGGCATGCTCCCTGTCACATGCTAACACTTTCCCATGTGCCAATAGTTGTAATAATGGAAAAGTTCATCTCTTCCTTCAACATTTCTCAGCTTTAGATAATCAGTAATTTACTTACTGTCTCTATAAATTTGCCTAGTCTAGATCATCATATAAATGGAAATACACAATATTTGGTAGTTTAACTAGTTTCTTTGACTTAGCATAATATTTTCAAAAACACCTATATAATAACATGTATTACTTAATTTTTTTACAAATTATTGGCCATTGTATGGTTATATCTTGTTTATCCACTTACTTGTTGGTAACGATCTTAATTATTATTTTTTAGTTACTTTTCTTGTTGCTGAAACAAAATACCTGACACCCGAAGTTAAACGAGGAAAGGTGTATGGTAGCTCACGGTTTGTAGAGGTTTCTGTCTGTAGTTGGCTGGCCTCAAGTGACATGGCAGAGGGACACTGCAGAGAAGAAACAGTTCATGGCAGGCAGAAGGTAGCAAGAAGCAAACCAAGCAGCGTCCCTTTTCTGTTCCTTGTGTTCTATCAGGGCTGCTCACCCTTAGGGCAGGCAGCACTCACACCCAGGGCAGAGCCCCTTCAATCTTAGCATCACACCATGAATCTATCTCAGCATGGCAACCTTGATTCCAGTAGCACACACTCTAGATCCAGCCACTTCCAAAAAACACTACCAATGACCACCTGAGACATGAGGCATTGTGGGGAGCTTCCAGATAAAAGGCATAACGGTGACATTTGGGCTGTTTTTGTGTTTTGACTGTTGTAAAAAACACTGTCATGAACATTCATATAAAGTTCCTGTGTAGCATATGTTTTCATTCCTCCTTGGCCTGTAACTAGGAGGGGGATTTCTGGGCCATGTAAAACTCTCTTTTTAACTGTTTGAGGAATTTCTAACCTGTTTTATCAGCAATGCAATGCGTGTGTATTGTGGTTTCTCCAGATCCTCTCTGGCACTTATCTGTCTTTTTGACAGTAGCCATCTTACTGGGTGTGAAGTGATTGCTTACTGTGGTTTAGGTTTGCATTTTCTTACTGACTAATAATAGTGTATCACTTTCCTGGTAAGCAGCCGTGGCTCAGTGAGCAGTGGGAGGGCGGGTGAGCCAGGAAGAGAACCAGTCAGCTTCTCCCAAGATCCAGCCATGTTGGAACTTAGGTTGCTGAGCAAGAAAGCAACCCACCTGCCTTCATAGTAAGCAGCCGTGGCGCGAGCGAGCAGCAGGCAAGCCAGGAAGAGAACCATGAGCCTACAGGTGCCCAGGCTGAGAATCACACATCCCATCTTCCCCCTGCCCTGCCCTGTTAGCAACTGGGGGCCAGATGTCTGAGCATCTCTTGGGAGGATGACCGTATGCAATATAGCAAATATAAGGGAATTTCCTACTATCATCTCCTTGAAGGCAATATTGTTCTCACTGTTTCGCTTTGTTCTGATTAATTGTTTCACTCTATTCACTCTTCTGTTTTGATAGGTTTTATAATGTTCTGTTTTTGGTTTGATTTTGCTATACCGGATTGAATGGACAAGTATTGTGAAGATAATGAGATATACTATGGTACCTATTACGGTTATCCTGGTATCCTGCTCTGAAGTTCTGCACCAATTTCACTGCACTGTCTCAATTGGCTTTGTTCTGTCTTGTTCTGTTGTATTTTACTACCTTCAAAATAAAAAATTTTAAAAAATGATAGTATATCATTCAGCTGTTGGTCAATATAATGAAATAGCTGTGTCAGTTAAATTATAAGGAATAAAAGCTTATTTTGGGTATTAGTTCTGGAAGTTCTAGTCCAACACCAGGTACATTTCCTTTGCCCTGATGAAAGCAGCACATTATGGTAGGAGCTGCTCACTTCATGAGCCAGGAAGCAAGAGAGGGGCAGGAGAGGAAGAGATCAGGGTCCCCAAATCCCTTCAAGGGCACCTCTTCTGTAACCTAAGACCTCTCAAGAGGCTTCACTTGCTACAGGTACGCAGCACCTATGCAGAGCATACTCCAGGGACCAAGGCTTGGATACTCAGAACTCAGAGCCACGTTTAACACCCAGAAGTGCATGTTTTTGTGTGTTTACTGGCCATTTGTGTAGCCCCTTTGAACGTTTATTCAAATCCTTTGTCTTTAATTTTAATTATTTGTCTTTTTATTATTTAGTTGTAAGAGTTCTTTATATAACCTGGGTATTCATCCCATATTAGACATTTGATTTACAGATTTTTCTTTCTCACTCTTTTAATAGTATCATTTGTAGCACACAATTTTAATTTCGCTATAAATTTATCTTTTTTGTGCATCTTATGCTTCTGTCATGTCTGAGAATTTATTGCTATCTGAAGAATATGAAGCTTTTTTTTAGAACATGAAGTTTTACATCCATGTATTCTTCTAAGAATTTTATACTCTAACCTTTAACATTGAGGCTTCTAATACATTTTTACTTAATTGTTGTATATTATGAGACAAATTTAATTTTCTGCATGTAGAAATGCAGTCCATTTCCTGTCACTTTAAGAACACTACACTTGGTAGACTGCTTTGCTATTTTTCATTAAAGTCAATTCACTGTAAATGTTAGACTTTTTCTGTAGATTCTCAATTCTGTTCTCTTGATCAATGTTTATGGTATTATCACACTGTCTTGATTATTATAGATTTGTTGGAAGTTTTGAGACTGAAACGTGATTGCTTCAACATAGTTCTTTTTAAAGATTACTTTGTCTAGTGTATTTCCTTTGCATTTTTGTAGGAGTACTGTCATAGACTGAATTGTACCCTCTCAAATTCAGCTATTGAAATGTAGTTCCCAATCTGACTTATTTGGGTTCAGGACTTTGAGGTGATCAGGTTTGAATGATATCATTAGGGTGGCGCCATGGCATGATAGGTGTGAGGAGGAAAAGGGAGCAGAGATCTTTCTGCATCAGAAGAGCTTACAGGAGGATACAGTGGGAGTCAGCAAACCAGGAAGAAATCCTGGTCATTTCTCCTTGTGCACTGAACTAAGTGTCTCTTGACCTTGGCCTTCCTTTCTTCTGATTCAACTTTGCTTCTACCCACCTTCTCTATGCTATTAGTGTCTGTACATTGAAATCTTATTTTTTAGTAGCCAACATTGTCATTGTATACCTGGTATTTTATACACTTATAATTAAGAGAAAAAAAGAAAAAAGTTACAGTTAAGAGAAAAAAGGAAACAAAAACAAAATACGTTATCTTTCTAAAAATCTGTGTAACTACCTTACTTGCTGCTTGTTTTTTCTGTATCAATTAGAATGGCTTCCTGATTTCATTTCAGCTCCTGATTCAGCTTCCTGATTGCTTTCAGCTAGAAAATTCTTGCGGGCAACAAATTTCCAAAGATATTATCTGGAAATATTTCTTCATCATATTTTATAGAATATTTTTCTGGATATACAGTTTTTAGCTGGTAAATTCAGCACCTTAAATATGGTGTGCCATTTCTCTGGTCTTTATTGCTTCTGATGACAGGTCAGCTGTTAGTCTTATAGAGATTCCCTTGCATGTGAAGAGTCATTTTTCTCTTGCTGCTTTTAAAACCTTATCTTTGTGTTTTGGCATTTGATTTTATGTTTGGAAGTGAATATCAATACATTTGTCTTAGTTTGAGTTCATTAATCTTTTTAGGAAGATTTTTTTTTCTCATGAAATTTGTGAAGTTTTCAGGTCTTATTTCTTCAGGTCTTTTTTCTACACCTTTCTCTGTCTGCTTCTGGTGTTTCTGCTTTGTGCATATGGGTAAGTTTTGTGATGTCCCATACTTTCCTGAGGCTTTTTTTTTTTTTAGATCCTTGTTTCCTTTTCTCTTTTGGATTCTTAATCTGTATTAATTTACCTTTAAGTTTACTAAATCTTTATTACGCTGACTCAAGTCTAATGTTGAATCCTACATATAAAATTTTCATTATTTTATTGTATTTTTTTTCTCCAGAATTTCCATTTGATTCTTTTGGAAAATAATTTATCTTCATTGATATTCTGTATTTGATGAAATGTTACACACATATGTTAAAATTCTTTAATTACTGGAACATATTTACAGATGCTTTGAAATCTTGATCATTTAAATCCAACATCTGGTCCCCTTTAAAAACAATTTCCATTGTTTGTTCTCTCTACCTACATATAGGTCACAATCTGAGTTTTCTTATGTCTCATTTCTTGTTGTTACTAAAAACTGGACATTTTAGATAATACATTGTAGTAACTCTGGCTATTGTTGCTCTCCTCCAGTCAGGAGTAGACCTTATAGTGGCCAGTTATTTATTTCCTTGTTGACTTGGAATAAACTGACTGACTTTCTTCTAATGTAGATGGCCTGAATTCCCTCTTCAGATTTTTTCCCTTGTTTCCCCCTGGTTTTATTTTTTAGCTTGGATTTCTGGGGATTGAATCTAGGTCAGCATATTGTTTTATTTGTACACTAGGCTTAGCTAGTTTTATCCTTCTCCTGTGTGTGTGCATATGTGTGTGTGTACGTGCATGTGTGTGCATGTGTGTGTGTGTGTGCAGTGCATGTGTGGCTTGGAGGGAGTTCTCATTATCTGAGGAGCTTGCATCCACATATCCAGGGATTATTAGCTTGAGTTTTCCAACACTCTTGCAAGACCGCACTTTGGGAATACACATGGCTTTGCATACTTTGGGATGACTGGGTGCTAATCCTAAATCCGACTTCTGAGGGGTCATCCTAGCATCAGAGTAGCTTATTTTTTTCTTCAAGTGCTTGGTCAGTGTTTGTGCTTATTCCTCTTAGGGCCAGTGGGTCTCTGCCCTTTGTGGACTGACTTTCGTCTGGCTTGAGGTGTTTTAAGTTTGTCCCGCTCTCTGCTCTGATTACTCCTGGGTGGGTTCAGCCTAATGCTTGTGTGTAACCTTCTGAACCTCCAGGACTTACTGTCTCTGGCCCCAACAGAACTTATCCTGGTTCTTTCTTTTCCTAGTGCTCTCTGTTTGACTTCTGATTGCTCTGCTAGCTTTCTTGTTGCTACTTGTATTACTGAGCTATGAACCTGTTCTTAGTTACCCACCACCAAGTTCTCCTTTGTTTTTTTCTTTTAGCAATGGCCTTAGGCATGAAAATCGGTACAATTGGTTCCAAATGACGTCATTTCCCTAAGCAGTGTTGCAGCATCGTTCTCCTGTTGGCCCGTGTCTCTGGCTCGCCTCTTGCACTTAGCTGAAACTTTGAGTTATTGTATTGGGAAAGAGAATAGGGACAGAAAGATAGCCCTGTTCACCCTAGGTGACACTCCTACTTCACAAGCAGAGATTGGTTACACAATGGCCCCAAATCTTGTTGAACTGACCCTACTGATGTAGAAATATGCCTATTAGTGAGCAAGGGTGGCATTCTGTGACTCTGGGAAGATTCTTTATGAATAGGACCTGAGAGGAGGAAGAGAGTGTTTTAAATGTGACTGTTCATTAAGCACTGTGATCAGTCAGCACTGGGGCATGAGCAGAGCCTCTTCATGGCTTTCATGGGAAGGAATAGGTGACACAGGTTGGGCTAATCCGAGTAAGTCCAGTGGGTTCTAGGACATAGTCTTTCTCTTTCATGCCTGATACCTGACTCTGGGTCACTAGAACAGGGGAATATCAGCACTGAGCAGAGTGTATGTGAGAGGTCAGAGAGCAGGTGGGGTGACTGGGCCCCAGATTTGTTAGTTTGTGTATGAAAGGTGTCCCTTACCACCCTGAGTGTGTTAACACCTCTTTGTGTTCTGATGTGCATGACCCTTTGTGATGTGGTGAGTCTCCTGGGCTTGGTGAATACCAAACCATCTCTATTTTTTTCATTTTATGGAAAAAAAGTAAAACAAAATTTTACAACATAATAATAGGAGAATGACAGTAGTTAATACACTGCATATAATTACCTTTAAAGTAGTTGCTCAAAGTACAAGATATGGGCATAAAAAATTCTCCCATTGATTTTATCACAAACCTGCCTTTTCAAGGAACTAAGACACTAGTAATATAACTAATTTGCATTTTTTCCTTTTCCCTTCCTCTCTTTCCTCTTTTTCCCATTCTAGTTTTTGAACGATTTCTTCCCATTTCACAATATCTAGTGTACATTTTAGACCTCGCTTGTTCAGTTTCTCTCACCAGGAAGGCAATACGGTGTTTACATGTGAGTCTGATTTACTTCACTTATAATGTGGCCGCAAGTTGACCCACTTCCTTATAAAAGTTGTCAAGTCCAGCACAGCTCTTGAAACTCCAGAGTGGGGACAGTGGAGGACAAAGAAAACCAAGAGATAAGATGCAGAAAGCTGAGATCAAATGGAGCCTCCTTTCTTCGTGGGAGAGAAAAGAACTGCCCAACAATGGCAGTGCATTTATTTATACACTCAGCAGGTTGTCAAAAGAGACTCCTCTGCCTAACAGTTTCTTAGCCTGCCTCACCTTGGGTGCCTCTCCTTCTTGGAACTGTAACAGTTTTTTATGTGGCTTGCCTTCAGTGCTCTGTGCTCTCGAGGCTGGCCTTGCTTTAGCCCTGCCTGTGTGATTGACCTCCGGCTTCAGCAGATATCCACAAAAAAGTCTTGTGTATCCTTCATGCCTGAGTAGTATTCCATTGGATAAAAGGACATCTTTTTTATCCCTTCTTTGGTTCATAGGCATTTGGCTTGTTTCCAAGATTTAGCTATTATAAATTGCACAGCTATTAACATGAATGCACATAAATTACTGTGGTATGATGTTTTTAATTCTCCTGGGCAGATATTCAGAAGGGAAATAGCTTGGTTGAATGGGCCTGTAATCCACACTGATTTCCACAGTGGTTGAACCAGTATTCACTCCCCATAACAGTGGAGAAGGGTTCCTTTTTCCCTATGGTTCCACTGGCATTTGTTACTGGTTGATTTCTTGATGGCAGCCATTCTTTCTGGGGTGAGATGGAATCTCAGTGTTTTTTAATTTGCATTTCTTGAATGGCTAGTGATGGTGAACATTTCCTCATGTACTTAGTTGCCATTTGTATTTCTTCATCTGAGAAGTGTGTATTCATCTCAGATGCCCATTCTGCATTTCTTTAACGGTAATGCTCTCCTGATCTGTTGGTTTTTGCGCACTTGAATAACAGTAGAATCCACACTTAAAACATGATAGATACAGCAATTAGTGGGGACTGTAAATATGTGTCTGTAGACTATTCTTGCCTACTACCTGGTTCCACCAGGTGGCAGAGCCAGCCTAGGAAGGCACCGCTGCTGGCTGGAGTGTACTTGCACTTGGAATGACAGCTGCTTATGGATTTGCTGGATGTGGCTATGGATTCCCATCCTAAATCAAATTATGATGCCCCAGTCCTCCCTAAGTTCCACTATCAGTTATGCTCCTTGTTCAGGGTTTAGGACAATGCTCTCTGTGGGATCTCTTGTTTTTGTTTTGTTTTCTTTGACTGGCTCTCTGAATCAAGGTGCTTCCTCTGAAGGGACTAAGGTGTGACTTCCTTCCTGGTGTTGTGGGATGAGCTGCTCAGATAAGGACAGCACTGATCAGTGGTGGGAACATAAATATTTTCCCTTTCACTTCAGTCTCTTCTAAGCAGGAGGCACTTGCTTTATGGAAGTTCTCATGACATTTTGGCCGCACAGGGAGCAGGTGTGCAGGTGGTCCCCCAAGGAGCGTGCACATTCTCCACGGAAGACATTGTTTGTATGCTGTGATTTGCTCTGCTGCTGTGATAGCTTATCCCTCTAGACAGCAGGATACAGGGATCATTCCTTGGGAGACTGTGGCATAATGTAGAATGCAAGTGGAAAGGGAGAGACAATATTCTATCTCTACTGCAGTAAGAATCCTGAAGTGGTCACATGAGATGCCTGGGTAAAATGTATAGGCCTTATTTGAGTACCACTGACTACCAGCTTGTTAAGGGCCTCAAAACTCAGCCTTAAAAAGTCTAGTAAAGCCACTGCTGCTCTCCTGGAAGTTGATCCAGAGCTCAGATGTTAGTTGAGACAGTCTAAAGAAGAGAGCTGCTGCTTATAGAGAAGTCCAGTCAGGACCAGAAGGAGTTTATCAGCACAAACACTCAAAGGAAGAAAAAATGGTCCGGAAGAGACAGACGACACCTCTACCAGTAACAACAGCAACAAAACACAAAAGGAACAATTTTACTCAGCAGAAGTACAAGCCATTCTCTAACCATTTGTTTGGAAAAACAGGAAAAGGAAAAGAAGAAAAGCAAAAGGACTCATATTTCAGATGGGCTGTGGGTCTGCTGAAGACAAGGGTTTATAGGGTTGAGGGTTGTGGCGCTTGAGGGCGTCTGGGTGCAGACCATGCTGCCCCAGGGAGAGGAGTGAGAGGACCTTGTTTCCGTCTAAACACGAAGGCATGATTAGAAAGCCACAGATGGGAAACTCCAGTCCTTTCCCCCAACCTTTTACTCTAATTGCCAAGGATGCTGCCACTGTGAGCTGCTATGCAGACATGGAAACTGGGGTCTGTTAAAAATTTAAAACTGGAAGAAAGAGAAAAAAGAAAAGGGGGAAAGAAACATGTCTTAGATCTAAGGGGAAAAATTAAAATGTACCTGTGAGGCGTCTCAATAGCATTGCGGTCATATAAATCTGTGGGGAAGATTTCACCTGCATCCAGCTGTTTCCAGGCATGCTGGACACCCTACACTCACATCCAGGGCCTCCCTAGACCTGCACCCCACATACCACTTGGACCTGCATCCTGCATGTCACCTGGACCTGCCTGCATCCCCCATGTCACCGAGATCGTCATGGCAAATGTTCAGTGATGCGAACAGCCTGCTGCAGCCCACGCGCTGTAGGTTCACCACCGCTGACCTAGAATTGTATCCCAGACATCACCCAGCCCTGGCCTCTGGGGATGATTTTGCCTCTTCTGACATTACCCCAGCTCAGCACCTTGCAGTCGTTGGAGGCTTTGCCCTTGGGAGTGAGATAAGAACTGTATCCTGTGCCCAGATCCTCTCTTCTAGCCATGCATGAATCGTATCTTCTGAGACACTGGTGAACTGCACATGGGGCATTTGCTCCTTTTCTCTTCTGAGATTAGGAGTTAGAGATTCTACTTTATTTTGTGAGTTCTCCATCTGCTGAGTTCTATTATCATCTCTGCCCTGGAAAGTAAGCCCCCTACACTCCCACATTTAAAGGGAAACCTGGTGATGGTAGCTACTGCTTGTGCTATTCTAGAAATCCATGGAGATCATTTCTTTCTCTGGGAGGCACCAGGTTTAGTGATTTCTACTTTCCCCCTTGATCTTTCTACCATGACTTCCTGTCCTGGGTCTCCAGCCATGATCACTGCAGCCAGCCCTTCCCTTTAGTCATACAAATATCACTAATCCTTAGGTACACTTTACTAAACCACCAGTTCATGCTGTCAGACAGTGTAACTGTGAGGCCACCTGCCTGACATGAGAAACACATGAAGATATTATTGACAAACTCTTGCTTTTAACACACTCTAACTTCCACTAAGATATTTTATATACTAGAGAGTCCCAAACCTCAATCTGTTTTCTAATGGTATAGAAATAAGAAGCTTAGCAATGACCTGTTATGCAAGGACTCTTCTTGCTTAAAGTTGTACTCCTCCTTTCTGCCCTCATACTGACATGTGGTCTATAGCTTTTACAGCTGCTTCTACCCTACTCTCTACAAGTCTTGGTATCCACCTAGCAGTCTCCTTCCTGGGTACTCACCTAAACGACTCACAGGTAGCGTGCTGAAGAGGTGTCTGCATGCTCTCACTCACTGCAGCACTGTTTATAATAGCCAAGTTACAGAGCCAGCTACATGCCCATCCCCAGGTGGACAGATAAAGACAACTTGATGCGTATGCACAGGGGAATTCCACCCTGCTGTAAGGACGAAGAAATTTGCTCAATTTTGATGTGGATGGACTTGGAGAACATTGTGCTAAGTTAAAGAAGCCACATGCAGAAAGACAAACACAAAGTGTTCTCGGGTATAATTAGAATCTAAAGGCAATCAAACAAAGATGCAGGAGTCGGAGAGTGGTTTCCAGAAGTGGGTTAATGGGGAGATGATTGTCAAAGAGAAAAGCTACAATTAGGCAGAGGAATAAATGCTTCCTTTGAGACAGGCTGCCCATTGTGGTGGCTCCACCTGCTCAGAATTTAGAGCTCTGTAACCAGGAGCAACTCTGGTGGCCTAGCTTTTTGAGAGCGCTGAGGGCAAGCGACCCTGCGATTTGATGCCTTGGCACGTGAAGAAGTAGCAGAGAAGCAGTGGTTGCTCTTTGGCCTTCTCCTACCCTTGTCTCCTGAAGCAGGTCGTGGACGGATTCTCTCATCTTACTCTGAGCCAGGCAGTAAGACCCTCATCTGAGAGGCAACCTTCTATACCCAGAAGAAAGGAATATTTTTATCTCTGGACACAGAGAAGCATCTGAACAAACTGGTCTCACTCAGTCCCCTCAGTGTGCTGCCACTAGGTCAGGCCCTCTTGGTCCAGTTGTACTTTTGCATGACTCCTCACTCTTTGTCAAATTCAAACATACAAATAGATTGGTTTCTGTGCTTCTCAGAGTCTTCATTTCTGAAACTACTCAAGTCACATGTGACTTGTATTAAATGTATTTGTGTGTTTTTTTCTTATGAACCTGTCTTTTGATACTGGAGTTTCAACCACCAGCCACCAATGAAAGAGGGAGAGATTTTGCCACATTGCCTGGGAAGGGAGACATCTCATCTCTGCTGCTCCACACATGCGCTCTTAGGGTCTTTTTTCTGAGACAGAGCTTGTGGGTTTGGGGACAAGATGGCTGTGTCTAAAGACTCTCCTGTGGTTATGTAGAATTAGCAGGTTTTCATGAACAAATGCTTCTCTCTTTGCTCCTGAACAATTTCCAGAGCCTTCAGCTGTTTTTTAAAAAAATTTCTTCCAAGTTAAAAGTTGCTGGGGAGAGTCTACCGTACCCCTCACTCCTCCATCCTGCAAGTCGGTCTCGTGAGGATAATTCAGCACATGATTTGGCTCACTTTATGTAATATTGTTCTTGTATAACTTCACTATTTCTTGTTGTGGTTCACTGAATGAATACTATTGAATACTCACTGTAATAGTTGTTAGAAGTTAGCCGGATGTAACAAACAAAATAAATAAATAAACACAAGTACTTAGCAAGCTAGAACTTGATTTCCCTCCTAAGGGGAAACTGAGCAGTGGGGCAGGGCTGGGCTGCAGACTAGCAATGTCAGGATTTCCTCCTTCTACTCTAATATCTTCATTATGCTGCTTCCATTACAGAGTAGATAATAGCTAACTGCTTCTTCAAGACCACATTCTGAGTTATGAAGGAAGAAGAAGGAGGAGGAATGGACGGACCTACCTTTTCTTTTAAAGGACATATTCTGAAAGTTGCACTGACCAGAACTTGGTTATATGGACACAGTTAAGAGCAAGGGAAACAGGTATCCAGCTGCAACCCAGGCATTCAGTTGTTATGGAAAAGGAGCTGTGGACAGTGACTTACTGGTGTCAGCAGCACTGACCTGATGTGTACCAGGCCTGTGCTCTGTGTGGATCACCTAAGGAAGCAGAGTCGGAAGAGCCTTTAAGGGGGACCGATCCATTCCATTGTCATTCCAGTAAGAACTTTCACTTTAGAAATCACCCCAGGAATTGCATGTCCCTGTAAGTGGTCCTGGTCAGGGTCTGCTTCATACCTGGGATGACTTTTTTTTCCTTTTTTAAATTTTATTTAAAGAGAGGGGGAAAAAAAAGCAAAGCAGAAAAAAGGGTAGAAACAATACACAATTTCAAAAAAAATGAACAGTAAGAAATCACTAGTTGATACATTACTTATTGTCTTCTTGGATATAGTTGTTCAAGTTAAAAATTAAAGCATGCAAAGTGGACATTCAAACAGTGAGGCTGCAAACAGTTCTGTTCACCAATCCAACAAAAACTCGGCAACATGGTTATCAATCCCACACACTTAAATATACATGCAGTTATATCCTTTAGAGCACTTGCTTTTCCTCCTTTTGCTTTTTAAGTCCATTATCTGTTTAGTTATATCATGTTTCAGGTTGCTCAGTACCTTGCTGATCTGTTTTGTTGTTGTTATTTACTTTTTAAAATTTTTTCTTATTTGTTGTCTATTTAATTTAATTTATTTTATTTTGAAGGTAGTAAAATACAGCAGAACAAGACAGGACAAAGCCAACTGAGGCAGTGCAGTGAAATTGGTATAGAACCTCACAGCAGGTTACTGGGACAACAGCAATAGGTACAATAGTATATCTGGTTTTCTTCACAATAGTTGTTCCTTCAATCAGGTAGAACAATATCGAAGGAAATACCGAAATTATAAAAACAGAAAATTGAATAGAGCAATACCATTGATCAGAACAGAGCAAAACAAAGATAAAAATATTTGTCTTCAAAGAGATGGCAGAAGAAAATCCCCCTTATTTGCTAACTCACAAGAGACGCTCACATCTCTGGCTCTCACTTGCTAGTGGGGTGGGGTGGGGTGGAGGGAGATGAGATGGGTGTTTGATTCTTAGCCGGCGCACCTGTAGGCTCACAGCTGCCTCACAGAGCGGTGAGCTGGCTGCCTGTTTTCCCAGAGCCCCAAGTTCCAACAAGTTCCCCAGGTCTCCCCTGGGACAACTTTTGCAAGGCTAAATTTTAGAAGAGATGTGGCAGGATCATTCCTCCTGTCATCTCTTTCGTCACCACATTTGCCATAGCAAAATGGAAAGACCCAAGCCCACAGTGCTCTTTTATTCTTGGTTCAGATGAGTGGGGGGGGGGAGTAAATTTTGTTGAATTATCTTAGTTTATGTACGAGGCTCTCGGATGCTTGCTTTGGGTGTCAGGGCCAACAGAAGACTCAATCTTCTGCCCGAGGTGCCCGGGGCAGTCAGAATGCACACTCATGCATCTGGTGTGCACCCGTGTGGAGATGGGCAATCATGAGGAAGGCTGCTGAGATTTTTCTGCCAGCCTTTTAAATGATTTGTATAAATAGCATGCTAATTAAATTAGTGGGGAACGTTAAACTGGGAGGGAGCACACACACCAGTGAGAATAACATAAAGAATTCAGCAGAATCTCTGAGGTTATGAAAATGGGATGGAAACAATAAAGTGAAATTTGATCTAAAAAACAAATTAGATAAGAGATTTTATTTTCTCCCAGAAGGGGAGAAAAACTTCTACCCAAATTTTGATTTGTGCCCAAGGATACTTATAGGTGCAATTATGGTGGGATATCCTGGGCAGGAGGGACTGACTCCACCTTAGCCCTGGGTATGCTGTGGCAAGTATCTTTGCAGGGTTTGGTTCATGGAGACCCCAGGACATCACCCAGGGCCTGGGAGGATGAAGCTGGCAGAGAGAGCAGAAAGGGGAATGAGTTCACATGTTATCCAGGAATTAACGGTGCTGGGGGAGAGGTGATTGCCCGAAGAGGTGAAAGTATGGTCAAGTCCCGGAAGTCCTGAGTGATCTTTCTGCAAGTTGTGCAGTGGTAACAGCTCTGGGTAACATCAGAGCCTCATTATGACTCTACTAAACCTTTAATGGCCTTAAATATTTCCAGGCCTCTGGTGCTTCTTATGTCCAATGGAGGGCTCTTGGTGGGCAGAAGGGAGGGTGAACGTGGGATGCTAGTGGAACCTGTTCTCAGGGAAGGGGTTTCAGGAGGAATGGACAGGAAGAGCTGGAGGAGAGGAGAGAAAGAGGCCTAAAGGAGGTAGATGAGGCACATCCATGTGTTTCATGTGTGGGCCAGAGAAAGACAGAAGGATTGCACTGTCGGGATTCCCAAGAAACAGAACTTGAGAAAAAGATTTGATTCTTTGGGAGGTGAACACATGTTCTATCAATGGGAAGAGGAGGGTGAGACCTGTCTGGGAAGGGGACCCTGGTCATAAGGTGGATTGGCATTGTGGGCTCTTGGATTTCTTCCCACTGGCAAAATTTGGAAGCCAGTGCAGGGTATTTATGGTTTATTTCTAAATTGTTCCCCCAAAGTCTCATGTATTCAGAGGTAGAACCCTTGGAAAGCAATTGGATTGTGGGTGCTATGCTCGTGAGTGAAGTAACCCACTGGTGAGCTCTTAGCTAAATGTGGTGTTAGGAGGAAGGTCTCTTTGGAGGTGGGTCACAGCAGGTAGGACCTGGAAGGGCGAATCTTTGTCTTCAGCCCCCTCTCCCCACTTCTCTCTCGGATTCCTGGTTGCCATGGGGTAAATAGATTTCCTCTGCTGTGCACTTCTGCTGTGCCATTTCTGCCTGGGATACAACAGACTATGGGCTGAATCCTCTGAATTCAAGAGCCAAAGTGAATTTTTCCTCCTTTAAATTGTGGGTGCTGGATATTTTGTTTCAGTGATTAGAAAGTAACTAACAGGAAGTTACATACCTTGCAACTGTCACACTTAATAGCTCATTTTGTGTTGTCATAATAAAATGCCTGAGGCTGGGTTCTTTACAAGTGGTTATTTGATTCTTAATTTCAGTGGTTGGAAGGTCCAAACAACATAGGGTGGGCATCCTGGGCTGTTTTTTCCACATCACAGAGTGATTAACAGCAGAAAGGGAAACAGCACAACCAGAAGGGACTGACCACACAGGCCGTGTGAAGGTTGGTTGATAGTGTCAATTTTAGTAAGAGAAGCACATCTACACTGACTCAACAATTCCACACCCTAAACTGTAGAAGGCCCACTGTCGGGCTGCTTGTCATCTGGATAGTAAAAAGGGGAAACGAAGAAGAATGGACCTGCTTCTCTTTCTTAGCCTTCACCTTGGATATCATCTCCTGGCTTCCAGCGCAGACTCTTCAGCTAACATCAAAGATCCTTTGGGCTTCTAATATCAACTTGCATGGGTTAGAGCAGCAGCCTCAGCAGATGACATGTGGTGGATGGGGACCCTGGTACCCCATGTGACTGACAGGAAATGAGTATCTTTGCAGGGAAATCCCTACAAACATCTTGTGAGTAATGATTTGCAATTAGACTTTCTGGGAAAACTGTGTTATTGGAAATAACTGTCAAGAGTGGAGGATAATTGGAGGCTGTCTGGGCCCAACAAGCCCTCACAGTCAGACAACGCAGTGTATCAGGGATGCCATGTGGCCCTGTGGTCAGGTGTGCAGGCCTCAGTTATGTAAGCTGCTCTGGTAGTCCCAAGTTGTTGCCATGGTGACACAGCCTTGTGTCTTGGTGCTTCTGCTTCCTAACCGGCAAAGTGGGGGTAATGGTAGTCTGCTCCTCCCAGGACTTTCATGAGGATGAGGGATGGTACTGGCAGTGATAGGTATTAAGGCAGGAAGTCCTTAGGGTGCCTGGTTCATGACAGGGTTTCTGTGAGTGCTGGTTTGTGGTGCCCTTTTCTGTCCATGCTGCGTCCTAGTCCATCCACGCCTTGTGACAATCGCTTCTCCAGGAAAAGGACACCACATGTGGGAATTGGGCGTGGGGATCTTGGAATGTTTTGTACTGATAATTGTAATTTGTGTAGTTCACATGTGTATGTTTTTATGTAATGCTCAATATGGAGTCGAGGGTGGAGACTCCAGGGGGGTTGCTGGAGGCCCTCTAGATAACCCCTTTGTGAGGACTGGTTGTGGGGTTTTGCCTT